>JAQFXM010008643.1:0-10424 GCA_034693345.1 Entomobrya multifasciata | reverse complement strand
TATCATTTTATCAATTACCCTCCATACGTCTTCTGACTTATTCACTTTTTCGAATTGATTTTTATAGAATAGTTTTTAGTTATTTTTGTAGAATAGAATAGCTATAACTTACGAAGTCCGCGGTGAAGTTTTGTTTTTATTGTTTTAAAAAACTCCTTATTTTTTACTGATTATTATTCAAAAATAAAAAGTCTGTTACTCGTCATCAGCTTTTCACCAGTGATCAATTTCTGAAAACTGATGATGATGATGACGAGGTGAGCTCCTGAGCTTACCTGCAACCGACTGATCATGATTTACACATAAGGTCTAAACGTCAAATGTACTACGTACGCAAGTTCGTATGAAGTAAAACTTTCGTTTCAAATGGTCTCATCTTTCGTGATGATTGCAAATTGCATTTCCGATTACTTACGTTAGGTATTGAGTTTGCAATAGAATAGAATCCATATTCTACGGAATTTCATCTTGGGTTCCACTTTGAAATGAATGCATATTTTTACCAGCGTCATTAACGGTTCGTTTCTAATGTATCTGAGTCTATGATCAAAGTTGAAAAAAAAGTTGTTGCGTATTGTTTACGAAAGCAACAGAGCAGAATTGAATTTCATATTTCGAAATGTTTTCTTTATTCTCAGTTTTCCTTTTTTTATGTAAATTGCACTTAACGTATCGTAAGTTTTTTTGTGGCTCTGCTAACAATGCCAGGATTATCATTTTAATGTAAGTTCATTTTAATTGAACAGCTAGGCAAAGGAGATAATTTGTTACACTGTTACTACTGTTAGGCATCGTATTGCACCAATTATATTTTATCCTATTCAACATATAAATAAAACGCAGAAAATTAAGTTCGCAGTTTTCTATAAAATGACAAATAAATAATAATTAACAATAAATTACTCTTAACTTATAGCGATCGATAAAAAGTTCACTATTTTTTCGTCTAGGCAACGTTTAAACTATTTCATATATTATATATACTGTATTTATTTGGTAGTACGAAAATTGGTTACCTAATGGGGAAAAAATAAATAAATAATAATACCAAAGTTCAAAGCAACTTGAATTTAAGTACAAATTCCGAAAATTATAATCGGAAATGAAGAAAGCATACTAGGAAACTATAAAGGCTACATCTACAAACTAAATTAATAACTATTTTTTCAAAGTATAGAAATTTGTCTAGTTTTTTTGTGATAAGTATTTATGACTTTGGTGCTCGTTCAGGCATCTCCTTTCCTTTGGTTTCAATAGGCAGCATCATCGCGACAATAGCTGCCATAATTGCTATTGCACCATATAGACCCGCAGCTAATGGAGTGGATTGTTTTTGTAGTACCTGTCAATATTGCAGATGAACAGTTAGTGATTGATTATGATTGCTATTCACTAAATATGCTTATTCAGGAAAAGTAACAACAATCGTCTTTTATCTCAAATAAATTTGATGTACCTGTGCCACATAAGGGGTAACCATTGCACCAATTCTTGCCATGCCCGAGCACGTTCCAATACCCACTGATCTCATCGATGTTGGGTAAACCTGTAAAAAAGAATATCAAATTGAGTCTTCAGACTGATACTTTTACCAAATTATTATATTTAATTTTTTCATTTAAATATTCAATATTACCTCAGGTGTATAAACATATGCAGCTTGAAACACGCCGGATACGATAGCACGCGCAGTGAACAAAATGATTGTCTTTAAGTTCTGACTGTAAAATAAAATGAATCATTTAAACGTAGAATTAATCTTTCACAGTTAAAGTTAAGTGAATGACTAAAACTGAAAAGTAGATTAATTTGCTTACTCATTAACTGGAAATAAAAACACAAAAATTGTGGCTGCAAAGCATAAAAACTGTACCGCCATCGTTTTCTTTCTGCCAATTTTATCCAGCACAAAAATTGTGACCAAAATGCCTTTAAATTAAAAAAAGATCCATTAAGCTCTATAAAAACTTTTTATAAACCATTCTAAAATATATTTAAGGTCATACCTGGAAATTCGGCTAAGGTAGTCCACAGCAACTTAACATAATCACTCGTGGATAACATTTTGTGTGCTGGATTTTTGCACACCATGTCCGCAACTGTTTCATTCTGATCATCGACTAGAGACTGTGGAGACGGCAGCATGTTCAGTGAAAATCCCGATTCAAGAGAATTGTTCATGTAGGAATTACTTGCCATAAGGGGCTCTAAACTCTTTGAATTCTCGCCAAGAATTTCCGTTGAGATTAAAACAACGCCGTAGTAGCAAAATGCACATGCCATCCTAGAATATATCGTTAAAAATTAGAGTAGTATATTTTACAATAATTTGCAGTATTTTTTCAAAAATTCTTAAACTGTAAAACTTATCATACCAGATAAACCAAAGAAGGAAAGTGGTTTTTCTCATTTCTGGCATTAAAAGATCTTTCATTCGGCCTCGTTCTGTTGGATGCATGTCATCAACAATTAGCCTTCCTAACAACATAGACCGTCCATTCTGACTAGCAATTCGTTTAAGAGTAGTCATAGCTTTTTCCGTTTCTCCACTGGCAGCCAAAAATCGGACGCTCTCCGGTAGCCACTACGAAAACCCCAAAAAATATTACAATCTTTAATATTTTTTAAATATTTTTGTAAGTATTTTTTAAACAGATTACGATATAAAGGGTGTCTAAGAACTACTTGGACAAAATGTCAGCCCTTGATTTCAGCAAACTAGTAATTTTCATCGATGACGATATATGTTTTTGAATAGAGTATGTTTTTTAAAGTAAAAATATAACAAGAATATATTCTGGAATATCATTGTGTGTTTTATATTCACCCGAGACCAAATTTTGTCATTCATTTTATCACACAAAAATTCGTTTGAAAGCTAAAGTATGAAAATAGGCATTAAGAAATCGGAGCGTATCTTTTCCACAGAAACTTATTATTTGGCAAATGTGGGCATTTCTGAAAGCTCACGTTTCAGGCTAACTCTAATGACCAAAATACAACTCATTCTATGCAAGGCGTGAAAATGCCATGGTCGAACATAAAAAGGTAGTTTAAAAAACTGGGAAAAATAGAATTTTTTGACTAATTTTGTGCGACCTCTGCTTCCAAGTTTTATTATATTTTCCCAACTTTACCAATGTGATTTCGGTGCTCCAAACCATGTAGTTTTTAAATATAGTTCAACTGTATCTTTACAATATAATGCCTTTTCAGAAATTAAATTTGAAATTTGTCCAAATAGCTTTTAGACACCCTTTAATTTGAAATACAAACGCGATTATGACTTACATAGCACATAATACAAAATACTAATATTGGCAACGCTGACAACCCCAAAAGCCAACGCCATCCAAGAGTCGGCATCACCAATATGGCAAGAAGAACCTCCAAACATGCACCAAGGGCCCAGAAACACTAAAAAGAAGCATTCAGTATTAAAATAATGCTTTATAGAGCTTTTCTACTTTTTCCTTCGAACAGATTTTCACATTTTCAAACTTACATCAAGTAAAATGACACATCGTGCACGCTGTTTTGTTGGAAGAAATTCGGCATACAAAGTTACTCTGCAAAATTCATAAATTATTATATTCCATCAAAATTGCAAAAAGTTAGACTTTTTAATTATATTTTTGTTCAATTATTTGCTAACTTACGACTGGGGAACACATCCAATAGCAAACCCGACAAAACAACGAAGGAAGACAAGCCAATAGTAACTGGGGGAAAATGAACTTACTGTTCCATAAAAGTACAACAAGCCGACGGAAACCCAAAGAGCCAACCTTCTTCCATACTTATCACTCAAGTCGCCCCAAAACGGTGAACTCACCATCATACCAAAGAAAACCGACTAAGGAAAAACCACACACCAAATTTTTTGCATAAACTGTGCAAATCTTCATTGTTCAGTTGCAAACTAATGAGTTTTTGATAATTTTTAATTACCGTGGTTAGGAAAGCTTGTTTGTACTTATCGATTCCCCATTCGCATTGCAAAGCTGGGGAAAGTATGCTTAGAATCATCATCTCCATGCTATCTGCCATCCAGCAAAGACCCGTAAAGAGTGACAACATCACTTGAAACCGACCAAAACCAAGTGCATTGATTGCTTGAGATACGGTGAAAGTATCTATATCATTTCAAAAGAAAAAAATTAAAATCGATACCGAATTAAAACGAATATTCCAAATTTTCATTGTCACTCACCATCGGGAACAACACCGGAAACGGCTGCTGTCATTTCTATATCGCTATGATGTTCCCGTTTACCCCTCCCATCTAAACTTTGACTTTCTTCACGATTATGATTACTATCCCTCCCATCGCCATAGGTATCTGGACTATATCTTCCTATCTGTAACGTTTCCACTCGCTGCGGAGTGTTAATTCCTTCCATAACTTCATACCGTCGGGACTTTAGATTTCGCACCAATTTTTGGCTAACTTTATCCATTTTTGTTGAAGGTTAAAAAGTGACAAGATCACTTTTCAAAAATAAATACCAGTTTACAAAACACCGAACTTTTCGGACACAGAACAAATTCCTCACACAATAAACTCTCAACAGTTTTTTCACTACAACTATTTATTCAAAAGCTGATTACATTACATCCCTAACATTCCAGTCAGTATAAATGGTTACTATGCTACTGCTATTGTAACTGAACATTTTTAGACAATGACCCTTCTTGAAAGTCATTTTTTTCACTGTCACACACTAACCTTTAACGGTTTCAAGTATCTCACACCTAAAGTCAAATCATTATAAGCGACCTCAATAATTTTGCATCAACATGTCTTTTAAATTCATGTGATTAGCCATCCATTTTTAATTGTTTTTTTTTGTTCTGCATCAGTCAATGCTAAAAACTACATATCACACACTAACTTATATTATATTTTAAATGAAAAAGAAATTTAAAGCTCCGAGTGAATGAACACGAGAAATTATATACATGCCGCAAGATTTTGCACCTTTTCAACTCACTAACCACACTCGTCTCGTTTATTTCTTGGCTTGATGAGTTGGTTCACTTGTTAAATGACACACGTTTATTTAATAATTTATCTTTGAAAAAAAATCGCAATACTTCTTGACTTTGCGTGCACATAATAGTAATAATATATTTAGTATTGGCTTGGTGCATTCAGAAAAATGCACAAATGTATAGCTTATATTTAAATTAGTGCAGTGTAACTGCTGACTTGACTAATCGCACAAAAATAATGTGTATCACCAAAACGCATTATTGCAACATAAGTACTTTATCACAATTGCATCTTGTTGGCATCTATTTTATTTTAAATAATTCGACATGCTTCTTACAATACTTTTTTTTAATGCATAACCATATATATTCTGCTGGTATTAGCGTTTTAAAATTGCAATGGAAAAAAGTCAAGTAAGGTAGTAAACGGTTCCAATAAAATGCATACTATTGGAATGCCTTGACTGCATTTTTTTAAAGTTCATGGAACAAAGAACGCTGGAGTTTGATTCAATAGCAAGCAAATCACTTTCTGTTCTGTTATTATCTAAAAGTACACACTTTCAGACTTTCACACTAAAACAGCATGTTACATTACATATTCCCTGATAAATATCAAAAAACAAAACAAAAAATCACTAAGAAATCCTATCACTTTATTTTCATCTACCTGTTAGAATTTTTTTTTTTTTGCTGAATCCCTTCATGAAAATGGAGTATTAAGAAATAAACTGTTTAAAAAATAATCATAATATTATTCAAACACACAAGCTGTCAAATTTAAACTAGAATTTCTTTACGGCGAAGAAAAAAAGGATTATGTTGAATAAGTGTATATTTTTAATACTGACTGTACAGTCAAGATCAAGATCATCTTCAGTTTTAAGTAGTTACCAAAATACTTTTAAGAGGAACATTTTCAGCAAAAATATGAAAGAGAATATGCCATACGTAAAAAAATGAATTTAATATGAAAAATATTGTAAGATTTGTAAGTAATAATCACATTATTATATGGCATTGTACATTGTATGCAATGTACATCTTGAAACTTGTTGAGAGGAAAGTAAGCAGAGAGAAGGAGCGCAGTGCAGTGGATGGGCAATAAAATTCATGAATTTTTGTACCAAAGATGTTTGCAAAACACAAAGTGCAGAATTCACCTTCCTCTCTCACACGAAAAACACAACAATTATATATTCACTTGCTATTCGTCGTGGTACGCGTTACATACAAACGTACACATATAAAATTACAACTACTCAAAATCAACAGGTATGCAGGTATGACAGGTATATTATATGTGCAACAATGTGATATCAAGGTACTCGGTCTGCAGAGAATACAAAAACACAAAAATTCTTCTTACATCCAAAAAAAATTATATCAAAATTGATATATACCCAGAAGAATTCTTTTGGTTTTTAGGTGGTTGGTGGTGGTGGCATATCTATATTGCATCCTTCTTCAATTTAACCAAACCACTCACTCAAAGGGAAAAACTCCGACTTGTCAAAATCCTGATACATTGAACACAACATGCGTATTATTTTTATATAATTGCATTATAAATATGAACAAATGAAATGACTGTGGAATGTATCTCTGCCCTGCCTAGACTAGGACTAGACCCAAGAGAGTAAATAAATTACAAAAGATAATTCAACAATGGATGGGTCGGAGGAAGAAAATATACACAAAACACAACAAACCTTTCTGCAATAATATATTAATCAACAACCATACATACCAGTGCAGTGGGAGAATTAGTGATAGTATACAACAACTTTGTATGCAATTTTGATAACCAACCTGAGCTCTACACTTGTTTTTATTTTAGAAAGACTCTCATTCATATCATCATGCCATCCGATCCATCCTTGTGTTTTTATAGCTTAATATTTTATTATCATTCCTTTACCTTTTAGTTGAATGCACCTCAGCAAAAAGTAACTGAACACTGAACTGCCACACGATGATGATGCCACATGAACATTGTCGTGGTTGGTATGTGTATTATAGTGAGAGGAACTCCCAAAGAAATACCCATTAAAATAAGAAAAGAAAACAGTTTTTATAGTTATCTTATTCCTTCATGCTTTACATGCTAGCCCAAAATCCCTCATCATCATATCATCATCATCCCTAAGCTGTTCAACAGGTAGGTATTTTCTCATACTACGCATATAACTGTTTTGGTTTTATGTCTAAACCTGAGAAAAGGTTCAAGAAACAGACGACAAGACAAGTAGATTTGAGGTTTCTTTCAAAAGGTAAAATTTCTGATGATGAAGATGATAATTGTGTGTGTGAGTCAGAGGAGACGAGTTACAAAGTTACAATACAATTTTGGTCAAGCCGTAGACAGAAAAATGGGATGCTGCTTTGAAAAAGATGAAAAATGAACGCTTTTGGGCATTTTGCAGGGATGTGTGAGATGAGCACAAGAATAGCTAATTTTAAAGCTTTGCTTTGTTCATCTAACTCCCTGTTGGAAGAATGCATTGCATAAAATATAACCATAGAGCAAGTAGGGGCAATGATTTTCCCGCGGGAATAAGCTATGCAGAGTTTTCATTTCAGGTCAGGACAGAACCTAAACAAAACAAACAAGATTGACAACTGCTGAAAACAAGGGGAAAAGTCAAAAGAGTGACGACTGGCAATGAGCTGACTGATGAGCTTTGTTGCATTGCAATCGTTCGCTTCAAATGATATTTAAAAAATACAGAAAAGGAGCTTGACGTAGTGACAAGTGCCTTTGTGTGGCGTCATTAACAATTGCAGGATGAGCCAACGCTGGAAGACAGGTAGCCAGTTTGGGAGACAAGCAAAACCGAAAAAGCCATGTGCCAATCCAATTTTTGAGGGATGGATAATGGAATGGAAAGAAGAAGCTGAAGCAAAGGACACCAAAATGAAGTTTGTGTATGCCAAGGCTCTGCAATCTCTTCGAAAGTATCCTCTACCATTATCCAGTGGAAAAGAATGTTCTATTCTGGAACATTTTGGAAATCACATGTGCAAAATGATTGAGAACAGAATGGTTAAAGAGAACCTTGTGCCTTTAAATATACCTTGCCAATCAGGATCATCACAGGGTCTACAAGGAGTAATAGATATTCCAGATGAATTGCCAGGTACTAGTAAAAAATCCAAAGCTTCAAAGGCGACAAAGAAGACGGGCAAATCCAAGAAAAACGTTGATGATGTGGAGGTGATGGATATTGATGGTTCTGACGATGAGAACTCAGCAGGTGCCCGTTTTGGAAGACCGAAACCTGTAAAAAGGGGAAAACAATATGTTCCTGCTTACCGCTCCGGGGCATATGCATTATTGTTAGCTTTATTTAAAAAGGAGAATGAAGCTGATTACCGTGGCTACATGACTAAAACTGAACTTCAGCATGATGCACAGTTCTATTGTGATTCTTCACTGACGAAACCTGATACCGCTAAAAATTCTCACTACACTGCCTGGAACTCTATGAAAGCATTGTTGAACAAGGAACTAATCTTAAAAAGAGGAAATCCAGCCCAATTCTTTCTTAGTCCGGAAGGTCGTACTCTGGGTCAAAAATTGGCAAATGCGGAAACCGGTGGCACTCAATTACCTCAAGCAAATGAAGATGATGTGGATAGTGATATTGACTTATCATCTCAAGATGACGAAAATGAGATGGCTTTTGTGGTGAATGATTATCGTATGGAGGCTGGCACTTTCGAAGTTGTCTTATATGTTGACACTTGTGAAATCAATGGGTAAGGTTACATTTAAATATATTCCAAATTTACTAACTACTTTTTCAAACAAAAAAATAATTTCAAATTGTTATTCTATTTTTTTTCTCCTCAGTCGATCAAAAATGCAAGAAGTGGTAAACGAGCTACAGAAAAATGGGGTTACTGCTCATGTTACAAAGCTGAGTGTCGGAGACTTTGTTTGGGTTTGCAGGAAAATAGTTGAACCTGGCGCTGATCGTAATCGTCTTACCATTAGGAACGCTGAAGGCATGAAGGATCTTATTTTACCTTACGTCGTAGAACGGAAGCGTGCTGATGATTTGGCTCATAGTATTCGTGATGGCAGATATCGGGAACAAAAGCACCGACTGGTACAAACCAAACTGCGTATTGTATATCTCATCGAAGCATACGGCAAAGGAGACTGGGGACTTGCGGAAGGTGCCCTTGCTCAGGCTATGTGTAATACTCAAGTTGTTAATGAATTTCATATTCATGAAACGGCATCAATTAAAGATACGTGCGCTTACCTTACCTTTATGACTAGGCATTTGAAGAAACTTTATGAGGCGAGTGGTCAAAAGTTACAATAATGTTGTTTAATGGCATAATGTATATAATATATTACAAATATCATATTAAGTAAATGGTGAATTTTAAATTTCAGAACAAGACTTTGATTGGCCGACAGAAGAATGATTACAGTATGGATGAAACACTGGCTGACCCGAATGAGAAACCACTTATGTATTTTAGCGACTTTAATGATTATGCCGTGAAGAAAACGGTATGTATTAATTTTCTTTCGTTTTTCATTGCCTTCAATGCATACGTGAAAAACAATCTTGCTAACTTGCATGTTTTTTATTGATTTTACAGCAATGGAACGTCAAGGAAATGTTTGCTAGGCATTTAATGAGAATGAGAGGGCTTTCAGTTGACAAAGCTTATGCAATCATTCAGCAGTATCCAACCGTCCATGATCTTTTCAAGGCTTACTCTGAATGTGGAACGGAAAAACAAAAGCAACTTCTTCTTTCCGGGATCCATTTTGGAAACGGCGATCGGAAAATCGGTCCTAGTATTAGTCGTAAAGTGTCTTACTTGTACAACAATACCAATTTATGTTAAGCAAACTTGTGCACTATAGTTTTAATTATTGCATATATATTTATAAATTTATCATATACAATATACATTCATAAAACTACTACTACTAAAATTATCTATTATTAATTACTTTTTACAAGATTTGCAATCGTAACATTTTTATGCATACATTTATACATCGTGCTTTCAACTACTCCAATTGCTAATATTACAATTAACTGTCTATATTTTAATTCCGATCATATTTTTTGTTACATGTGCTGTATATATCATTTATAAATAGAATCTCCATCATAATTAAATATGTGATGACAATAAATGTCTACAAATTGTGATTTAATGAATTATTTAAAGTTTTAGTAAACATTGGTTTGTAGGTGTGCTAAGAAAAGCTTATACTCTTCTTTTCTCACTCTCACTGTGGTAGTCAGTCACAACTCACTATAATATGTGAAAAAGCATAAATTCCTTGTCCAATTTTCCTTTCATTATCATATCACTAGCAAAGCCAGCCACCACGGTTTAGATTCCCGTTAGTGTACGTAGTACACTATAAAAGTCTCTAGTATACATGA
>JAQFXM010008642.1:0-10424 GCA_034693345.1 Entomobrya multifasciata | reverse complement strand
GAGAAATTTAACTCACACGTCACATTCACTCACCGAAAACAATGTTACTGACACAAATTTTTGAGATTCAGTCCATTTAAATGGTTTGGCATGTAATGTGTACCAAAATTTGAAAGAGTTATATGACAGTATTACTGGGTATTAACATGAAAAATGGTTACCTCCGACTCAGATTCTAGTTGTACTGGTGTTATTTTAAGCGTATACAGTAATTAAAGTTGGCTCATCGATTACAGGTTTACAGCATAAATTTAAAATAATCTTATCATAAGACTAGGAAAATAGAACAAAGTTTTGGCTCTATTTGGGAAATGAATACTGCGTTACCAAATGTAAGACAATCAAACGAATAAGCTTCATACTGGTCGAAAAAGTGGAGCAACCTCGAAGATGGCGTGAAAAGATAAAATCAATCAAAATATTCTCTCGTGTATCTTACTAGAGTTTGATTCTGTATATACTTGTTCTGACTTCTTTAAGTCGTATTTTTATACAACTAGTTTAGCTTATATATTCGATCAGTAAGTTTCAGCAACAAGTCACTAGGCCTTCTTGTTTGTTAAATAAAGCAAATGGCGATGTTAATGATATTCTTGCAATTAATAATTAGGTTATGAACCAATGCACGCAATGCATTTGTTGGGGATTTATTTCGATGAAAAATGGTTAAACCTGGAAACTAGACGAACGACAATTATTTTCCCTTCCCTTAGTAGCTTGAATGTATCACATCACGTACAGGATGCAGCAGTTACATTTTTCAATCTGTAGTAAATAACGTATTCCATTATAGTAGTGACCACAGCCGACAGGACTTTTGTGATATGTTCCAAAACACTTACAAAAGATGAAAATTATATCACAATGATACAGTATGCAGAGAAGTAAGGCGTTCATACGAAATCTGTTTTGGTTTCACTTCGAAGGTTCTGAGTATGCATAATCAAAATGTCCAACGGCCTAAGGATGAACTTTACCTATATGCCACATTGAAAATGCACGCAGGCTGGCCGAAAAATATTGTCGACATTCTTCTTGTGCATCAGTGATTTTTAATAATACAAGCTTAATAATAAACATAACGGGAAAAATTAATTTGTTTTGATTTTGGGAAATAAGACTGACTCACGATTGAATGTTATTTACAGGGTTAAATATTACAACCAAATAAGCTGCTTCTACAAGTTGTAGAGTTCCAAAATCGGAAAAAACTTGAACAGTTAAATAAAGAGCCAAAATATCTGCCATATTTTTTATGCAGTTCCTTAAAAATTGTGTACGAAAATACGTTCTAGGCTAACGATTGCCATAGAATGCGAGTGAATTTTGTTCTAGAACTGAAAATTGCTACTTTTTATGGGCATATTTAAATGAAATTTTGAATGAACTCACGTAAAATATGGGTGGGTTAATGCACTTGTTTCTCATGAACATGCAAAACTAAACGCACATTCAACAGAATATAATATTTGAGCAGTTATGTTTTACATGCACTGAGCTGTATTGAAAACTAAACGTTTTTGTTGGGAAATATTGACGGCACATCTAGTGATATTGTATGTTTCAAAATAACCAAAAGATGATACAAACTTAAACTTTTAATTGCCTAATATCTCCAAGAGACCTATTCAAACACGTTGTTTCTGCACGTAAGCATCAAGATTTTATGTATTTTCAACTTTGAAACTTGATACAGCAAAAACTGTGAATGCGAAATATTAAAAGCGTATGCTTAAAACCATTGCCTGCATAAGAAAATCATAATATTTTTAAGTCCCTCACAATATGTTTAAAATTTATAAAAAATAAACCTGCTGGTCAAACTCAATCCCTCAAGTTAAGGGATCCCGATAAAAATTTGACAGTGTACGGGTTTCCCACTTTGCGTTCTACTCAAACTTTTGTCAAAGTTTCACGCAAATGTAAGTTTATTTCAGATGAACTAGTGATTTTACTCACATTCTTAATTTGACAGCTCATGATTTAGCTCATAGAAAATTGAAAATTCATATGACTTGAGTGTCTAAATTTGGCTAACAGTTTAAAGATTTCGGCATAATATCAACAATGTAATCAAACACAAATGTAGGTAAGTCTTTACATAAATAATGATAAACAAAGTATATTTTTCTTCGTGGAGCCTTTAAGAAAATTCTATGCTATTGTCAAATCAAGGTTTTTATTCAGTACATCTCAATTTATTATCAAGTTGAAAATCAAATTAGTAAGTTGCGTTTGCATATTACATTTAAAACGTATTATCAACAACTTATGTACTTTAATAGAGTAAACGGACAAAGATGAATGTTCACAAATTATGGTACCTAATTGTAAGGTGTGCGGTCGCACACAAAAGTGTGAATTTCAGAGCCTGCATCATACTCTAGTTGAAGCCTTTGTCCTGGCACAACCACCATTGCACCCCCAGCAGGAGGTACCTCGTTTTTGGCTGCTTCCGAAAACTGGATAATAGTTGGGTCATAATTAGTAGTTTCATCGTCGTCCCAATACCAACATGATTCAGCAAATGCTTCTGCACATTCGTCAGTTTGTTTGAGTAGTCCTCCAATCCAGAGCTTATCTGCATTTGGTTCTTTGTCAATACGCTTTTTTAATTCTCTGAGTTGACTTTTAGTTTTTATGTTTGCCAGCTCCCAGCCCTTCTTCTCACATCTCTCTTTGGCTTCATTTCGACGCACCTTTATGTGATAACAATAACAAGAAATGTAAAAAGGGAAAAATTGGTAACATCATAATATTAATAAATATAAATTACTAACCGAGTCTTCCCCAATTACATACCGGGAAGGCATCTTTGTGTTGGAATGTCTTAAATTTGGTCCACCTAAACGACAAAATATGTTTGCGCATAAGGAAAATGATTGACTTTTTATCTTGGATTATTGAAAATAAACTGTTTAAGCTTATAGTCAATATTAAAGTTAACGATTTCTGGTTAAGCTAACGTATTTTTTTACCTTCTTCTATCGTTGCAGAGTTTGCAGCCTGTAAATAGACTACAAGTACACAAATCAACAACTTTACCAAAGTCATTTTAAAGGTGACAGGACGGAAAATGCTAAATGTATTACAAAGCAAAGGCAAAACTGAACTGACATATGAAAGGACCACTTCTTCTTTTATACCACTAAAAGGTTCATCGAAATCTGGGTTGTGATCATTTCTGGAATCTGTAATACCCAACGTTTTCCAGGAAAAAGATTTGTTGCCAGCATTCTTATTAAAAGGGTCATACTGAGAAACTCAAACAAGCTTAAGCTGAGTTGATTCAGATCATTTAAAATCATACTTGAAAACAAATTATGCGTTTGGTATGGATTTGATGTTCATTGAAGTCTTCAAGTACGCGATTAAAAGTACAAAATAATATAATAATCATTTCAAATTTAGGCCACCTCCCGTAATCTATGTAGGCTGCGTCAGAAAGCACGGGTAAAACAATTGCGGTTTGAGAAGTTTTAGCATGTTTTTTTCCCACAATACGGTTAAATATTGAGGTTATGTAGCGCATGGTTTTTTTAAGTTGTGGCATTGTGTATGGAAAAGTATATTATGTTGTGGATCACCACTGCAATCAAATAATGGAAATGTCGTTATGTCAATAAATGATGAGGGAGATTTCAAAGAATATTCGTACCATGTACATAAACATCTCGTAATTTCAAATATTAGCAGCGTAAGCTCGTATATAAAGTTAAAAGCAATAAATGAGGTCGTTGTTGATTGCACCAGTGATCTGCGACGTATTTATTTTTTTATATTTGTAATGCACATTTAATATATGCTTACAATCATTTTTTATGCATCACTCATTTTAAAGTGCATTTGTTGTTTGAACTGATAAGAACAGATGTAAACACTTTTTCTTCGTGAGAAATTTAACTCACACGTCACATTCACTCACCGAAAACAATGTTACTGACACAAATTTTTGAGATTCAGTCCATTCAGGTTTGGTATTATAAGGTTTTTTTGTTACATTACTTTGCGTCCTAGTTTTCCTTTGAACACGCTTATGCAAGAGTTTTTGTTTCAGTTTGTTATACTCACAGTTTTATCATTATCATTTATGTTTATGACCGGCATTAAAGTTTTTATCAGAAGTGATACGTGATGGTTTTATGTTTAAGTTATTTGTTGAATATATGAAATATTATGGATGAGTCTTACAGTTAAACTAATGTTATTAAACTTTGTTTCTTTGTCAAGATGCTGCAGTCATTTTTGTGTTCTTGTTCAAGACATTAAAACAGGTACTGACCTGTTTTGTTTACGTATATGTTTACGTTTCACGTATTTTGACGATAGGTGAAACGTACGATAATACATAAAAGTACGATAATATTATAACTCGTGTACGGAATAAGATTATTATAACAATAAAGAGGATTGGTATTTAAGCAGACCCTTTTGATATATTTTCTGAGAAAATTAATGGCTTTAATTGCTACAATTGCCATTAGTTAACTAGACTCATGTGAAGAGTCCCTTAATTTTTGCTCAATACCCTCATCTTCGTAAAGTTAAGCTACTTACAAACATACGTTGTAGTTTTTTCAGATTAAATATAAAATTTGACTAACATAGTGTCTTAAATGAATTAACTGGCTTTTGGATTGAACTAAAACTTTCGGTTATAATGGCCTCTTCAATTTTACGCGCTTCGATTATGGAATATTATAGTATTAATATGTAGAGACCTATGGCTAGTATTTAATAAAAAGAAATTAGCTGCAAATAATTTTTAGTCGATAAAGAGAAAATTCATATATGTACGGAAGCAACGATAAATTAGGACATCCTTTTGAAACGTAAACTTTTAATGGCGACGTTTCGGTTACAAACTGTAAAGCATCTTCAGGGCATCATGACTTAACATTTAACAAACAATGCTGTACACTTATATTGATAGGCAAATTTGTACATATTGTGATTTTGCGGACAAAAAAGTTAATAGTACAATTATGTGACTATTTGAACGGTCCATGGAGATTTTCAGTATTATCTTCAGTTTCATAACATAAAAACCAATTTGACATGAGGATCATTTTTTATATTTTTAATCAAAATTATTAAGGATAAAAAACTAAATCTTTGTGAAAAAATTTAAAAACTGTTACTCGTTAATGTTGATCCATATAAATATTCGTTAAGTGAAAGGACTGATTTGAATATATTAAGTAAATATGAATATAATCACACTCAGCAAAAATGATTGAAATCAATGATTGACCGAGCATTTCTTATTGTGTAAATATTGCTGAATCGCATTTTATCTTTTACCCATCGAAGTAAATATTACTCCCTTGGTCAGAACTTTTTGGTAACATATTGCAAAAAAAGCGGTTTAATGTAAATAAGTGATGTGCAGGTTACTACGATTTGAGAGGTTGTTTGAATACCTATAAGTAAATGTAAATATTATAACCGGATACATAAATATCGACTGAACGCGATTTTTTGCGTCATTTGCTATAAAGACGGTTTATACACATGTTTACTAGTTATTCTACTGCAAACTTCCCTATTCAATTTTAATCCCTCGTAGTTATACTAGATGTCATCCACCCAGCGTTATGAAAATAAGCTGAGATTAATAAATATAATAATCTAGTTGCAGTGCAATATACGCCATTGTTCTAGATATGATGCCGTTCTTTCTTCTAAACTTGTCAAGTTCTTTTCGGAGAACAGTACCGTACTCTATCCTTTTTTTTCTCATAACATTTACCGTTGCTAACAGTTTAATTCCTGGTAAGACAAACTATTAAGATGCACATTATAAATGTTATTTAAAATAAAGTTATGTCATTTAAATAAATGTTTGATCCTCTTTGTAACTCAGATCTCAAATATAAACAAAAACGTTACATCATTGGGGAGGATTCTGTAAAATAAATATATTTTTACTAGTTGTTACAAGATGCAATTGATTTTTTACTAAAGATTTTCTATTCTACACGTTCTGTTGTTAATAAGGTTGGAAGACACGAAGCCCAGAGGCGATGTCGATCCAACCGAGCTGAACTGGCAACAATTCAATCACCAGATGACTTTAAAAGCATAAAAGCTTTTCTTGAAAGAGAACCAAATGGATACAAATTTTGGATCAGTGGGTTTTATCGACCTAATGATCACTGCAATAGGGAACCGAATCAAACTCAATGTTGGTTCTGGGATACTACCGGGAGAGAAATCGTTTTCAATCCTGACATTATTCAATTCACAAATACTTCCCAAGCCAGGATTCCTAATAGCTCAAGTAGAATGATTCTTCTTAAAAAGGACCCACTTACATTAGACTTCGACGAATCAACTTCTATTCATGTATATTTATGTGACCGGGCACCCTCTACACCTATGTCTGATATTTGTAAATGTCTACATTAGAATGTACTCAGAATAATAAATTTATGAAGTAAAATGTCACTTTACTATTGCAAAAAACTAGTTAAGCTAATGAATTGAAACAGCATTATGTACTGTTAGGACTGAATTGATTGTTTTTGTGGTTCAAATTTATTAAAGAAACATGAAATAAATTTACTTTAATTATGATGAAAGTAAGCTCGAAAATACTACTTCAATTTTGAAACTGGACTTCTTTCGATGGTATTTTTTTTCGAATAAAACTTGATTTCATCATCAAAAAAGGAATGCATGTAATGTAAAGAAAGTCGTTTAGTCGAATTTAGCGAACATTTCATCAGATGCCATATTATCTTAGTTTGTTTACTCTAAGAAGTTATTGTTAATACTTGCGCCGGTTCTGTAACGTAGATACTATATGGTCAGTACTGTTTTAAAGCTACTTGATGCACAGGCTCATTCATATTCGAAATTTTAAAATTATATAGCTTATTAGTAACGCCTAATGAACTTTTTATGCTTATTTGTTTTGAAAGGAAAAAATTCGTGACTTGCTGACATTCAGTTTACAGCTTTCAGATTAAGACGAAATTTTAAATTTCAGATCGTGAGCAAAACCCACATGAATTGTATGACGCCGCTGCTTACATATCACCATCATTGTCTCTGGCCGAATTAATTAATTTAAACCATATGTGCAAAAATATTAGAATTTCTCATTTTCATAATACGTTTCATATCGTATTACCAGTAAGATTTTAAACTGAATAAGAACATACATCCCGTTTTAATCAAATATGAATCGCATAAATATCAAGTTAATAATTTGATCAAATTATTAACTTGATGGATGGATGATGCATACTTTGTAGTCGTGATTTTTCTGCCTTTATTTGCATGGTTATATACGCACTAAAATCGATACAAGATTACATTTGTGCCTTGTAAGCTTGCGTAATTCTTTAATAGAGCAGTTAAGATAAAGCGGATTAATCAATATTTTTCATCACATAAAAAATCAATCCAATATTAATAATGAATTATTTTTAATGTGTTATTTTTCCAGAAAATATTCTTTAAGTACTTTTTCTCATTGTAAAATGAAATTTCTTAGTTTCCATTTGAGCTTCTTATTGGTTAGCCAAACTACTTTGAAGTGCAGTATATTCGAAAAATGTAAGTTTTATACTACAGAACCCGTTTTAAATTTTATTTCTTACGTTTACTTAGTGGGCTCATTCAAACTTGAGGTGAATGGGCAAATAAACATTGAACTCATTGAAATGTACTTTACGTTGCATGATGATATGGTAAGGATTTTATTTGTGTTAAATTTCATTTCATACTAAAAGAAAATAAGTTTTTCACAAAAATTAAAAATTGAGCTAACTATAGATGATGCCAAAGACAGATGCAAAAGCAATCACGGAAGGCTGGCAACTGTACAAACTGAAAATGATGTTATTCAACTTCAGAATTTTTACGACCAGCCGAACGAGGTTGCATTTTGGATTGGAGGCTTATTTGATGGCAGTGCGGATTGCACTGAAAATCCATTCGAGTCTCAATGTTGGTACTGGGACACAATAGAAGGCATGCAGAAGTACAATCCTGCCCATGCCCTTATAAAATTTCAGAAAAAGGAACAGGACAATAGTCCGGACGAATCAAGTGCCATGGTTCTTGTAAAAGGAGGCCAGCTTCAGCTGAACTATGATGGGAGGACTCTCATGCATGCTTTTATTTGTGAGCATACGGGTACAATCACCGAGAGTATATTAAGAAGTCTAATGACCAGTTTGAAAACCTAACCATTTAGTTTTAGGCCATTCTCAAACTAAAACTAGGGATTTTTTTGAACATGATAAAAATTAGTTTCTCGATACCATTTAAAGTAGTAACATTGTTTTAAAATAATTTGGATTTTTGGAAGTACGAATAATGATATTTCGCACTTACAATTGTACATTACAGTATGATAATTGAAATGCAATAAACCTTTTAATTATGCAAGTAACTTTATAAAATGCGATAAAAACTACAATATTTTGGTATTAATATTGTGTTCGTTATTGAAAATTTTATACAACTTTCCAACATATATATATTACTACTAAAGCTCTTGCGATGCTTTCAGGAATCAAACAAATTATTTTAAACTTTTAATTTAGTATACAAAATATATGTATGAATTGTATTGTGGAAATAAACAAAACATGTTAAAATAATTTGGAACTATATACCAGTTTGTATTTTGTTTGACTTAATAATAATTGAAAATATTAAAGAACTAACACAGAAATCAGACAGTTAGTCGCAATATATTATTCGTCACTTTGCCGAATCGAAATTTACAAATTTGTGCCCGAAACCTTCTTTACTTTACAACCCGATGCCTCCAACAGAATCGGCATTGAATGCTGAACATAACTAGCGATAAAAACTTTTCGTTAGGTAATCTGCGGGCCAAGCTTGAATAAATTTTATTGAAAAATATTAAAGTAATATCATTTACGGACAGGTCAACTATTTAACTTCGTACTAACTTAGTTGCTAGAATGAATGAAGATATTCCTAACCTTTCTTTCTTTAATGAATACTGTTGCCAGTTGTTTTTAACTAACCGCATGTAACATAAACATAACTATATTTAAACATCCAAAAATTAGTGTCTAACCTTACACAACAAATTTAGTTAATACCAAAAGTTAAATCCCTAGCAACCAATCCTGCATGATCGTTCTGCCTATATATTGGTGCATAGGTTGTAATTTTGGTTTGATGTGCGTTTAGAATATTAAGTGTTTAGAACAACCCAACAATTTTCTTGGATTTAGTCCGCCGGGAACTCATCAAATATAAATATTAGGCAATGGTAAACTAGCATTGATAAAACAAATGGTAAACAGTTTTAACACTATTTTAAAAGTAGAAGCATAGAAAACATTTTATGTAAATATGTGATCATGATTTCAGAAAGCCAAGTATTCAATAATTATATTTTAAAACCATTTTTTAAATATAGATTTGAGGTGAAGTATTGAATAAAAAATACTAATTGTAACAAAGAATTTATTAAAAATTTCATGTTTGACATAACCGTTAACACGAACTAGTTTTTTGTGTATGTTTAAAAATAATAATGGAGATCGGTGCGGGAACATATTATTTTGGAACGGAAATATTTCCCAGCAATTTAGCATATTTGATTCATATCCAATCAATAATCCCATTACATATGTGTTACTCTTGTGGTGGCTAGATTAAGTGTTTCCATTTATATTTATACATTTAGTTGTCACAAGTTAGTTAGTCATCATCAAAATCACCAAGTTTTACTTTAGATGAAATGTGTGAAGGTTGCATGATTCACACATTCCAATATACCGGACCCTCTTCTTGACTGGTTTTAAGATTATTAGTATTTCGTTTTTTAATTAGGACATCAAGTAGCTTTTTAATAATGTCTAAATAACAGTTCCTGCTATACTAAAACCCTTAAAATATTCCCGGATCAACTTCATAGTTTTCCTTTTTTAGGAAAGGAGCTAAATTCGAACTTGGTATAATGCAGAGTTTAGTGTTTTGGCATTTTGTCATCCTTTCTGTCAAAAAAATTATATCGACCATATTAGTTGTTCCTTTTCCAAAAACATAAGTTTGGGTTGATGTGTAAGTAATTCAGGACTTACATTTTATCAAAGCCGATGTCTTCAGAACGACTAATTCCAAAACCAGATACGGTCCCAACGATGAACTTGATCATGATCTATTAGAACGAGGTATTATCCCTTAAATTGATTGGATATATATACTTTTTATGGATCATCTGCTAAAAACAAGTTTGTATGCATTACGAATTCTTTAAGGTACATAAATTTGCCGTTATCCATTATTTCAGTTCAAGAAATCATTCCATTTAAGGGATAGCCGTACGTTAATGCTTTGTTCTTTTTTCTATTTAAATTAACATTCATTTATTAAAGTACATTGAGAAAAGTAATTGCCGCATATTTCAAAATTCTTGAAGAAAA
>JAQFXM010008641.1:0-10424 GCA_034693345.1 Entomobrya multifasciata | reverse complement strand
AAAAACACGCTGTAAAATCTTACAAGAAAGGTTTATAAGTTATGAGTTTATATAGGTTATATAGTCCAGAAAATGTACTTTCCGAATATGTTTCACCCAACCTCATACAATAAATAACTTTTAAGAAAATTGTACTTGAATTTTGTCCACATTGGTTTTGTACACGCCTTATATTGCAATAAATCAAAATTACGTTCCTGATTCACAAACATGACTCTTTATTGTTATAACAAACCATGCTATTTTAAAATAAATTCATCAAATTTGCAACCAAATGAGTTAGCTTTTACGCTACGCTATATTACAAATTCCATTTCGTTCAAGATTTCGTTCGAAGTCTAAGTTAAGTCATTATTCAATCGTCTTATGTGATTGAATTTATGTATAAATTGTTTATGACCATAAATTTGAGGTGGTTTAAAAATGCAATTGGTATGAAATAAAGTTTGGATAGTATGCTTTTTGACGGTGCTAGTATTAACAAATTTGCCTAATTACTTTATTAGGTCAAATGTGCTAAGTATTCCCAAATTTATGAGACATCTTAAAGCTCAAATACGAATAGTTTTGGGTCAAGGCGTACGAGATCACTACCACTTTACATCAAACATATTTCTACTTGTATCTGGTTTGGCTTGTATAGTTTTGAGTAATGCCTACAAATACGACAACGTTTACAAAATGATTGCTCCAAGAGATGAAGCAACCTTAACACATTTTGATGAATTAGTTGATCAGAATTTTTTCATTTGCACAAGACCGTAAGAAGTGCAGATAGACAAAGTGTACAAACCCACCAAATTTCGTATTGAACAAAATTTCACAGTTTTTGTCGAGAAATCAGTTTGTTTTGTCTAACGAAAAGAGTTAGGAATTTGAATAACGTCAGACTTGTTCAGGTATCTAAAATCAAAACTGTATTTCGAATACAGGTGGGTATATGATGTTCCACTGCATGATTCTGCTAGGCCACTGGCTTTAAAAGTTGCTAAATTCTTAGAGATCAAATCAGGTGACACGATGTTTAAGAATGAAATCAAATACGAGTGTTTTTGGAAATTATACAATAAGGTGATAAGCAAACTGCTATTTGAATTTATAGTAACGTGCGAAAAAACGGCACTTGTTCTCCCTACTTATTTAACTAATCAATATGCTAAAACGTCTACAGAGTGAACGGTTAATAAGAAGGAAAGATGGACAAAATCTGAATATTGATGTTAGAAAAGAAAACTTTTACTCATCATATCGCGTATTTTATTTCCATGGTGTTATTCCTCCCTTTATTATAGTAAATGTGAAAAGAATTCTACTGGTAGGGATATGGCATGAGCGGATAATTAACGCAAATTTACAATTTCAGTCTTCTAGTAGCAACAGTGTGAAGATCTCTGATTTGTCGGGAAACGGGCTTGTAATATTTGTAGTTTTTCTGATTGGATTAGGGTTAGTTTTACTTGGGTTTTATATCGAAAATTTGGGAATAATTTGGGGCAATATTAAAATATTTTGGCGTGGCTTTCATTTTTATCTTGACAGATTTCAGAATTTTTTACATAGAACTAAAGTTCCTGAAGTTAATAATTTCTCCGAAGTATGTCTACATGTTTGTCATTAAAGTCTCTTTTTTATTTTACTCATTTTAATTTAAATATTTAGTAGTCTGATAGAAAATATTTTAAGTAGTCATTTAGGAAATGCTCTAAAACCATTTCACAGTTTGAACTTTAGTTATTAAAAATTCTGTGCTTTGTATCTGTACAACCATTTTATATTTATTAAGTGCTAATAAAAAATTGTCCAATCTTATCAATACATACATACCACTGGCTTATCAATTAGTTCGAAAATAAAGTAAAACGCTAAAATATTGCATTTTAATGTTATACGTGTAGAAAGTAACCTAATTAATAATATTATGAGTTTATTAACCGTCCCAACCTCTAAAATGTATTTTTCATATCATAAGACTACTTTATGAGCATAACTTCAAAGAATAGCATAAATGTTGTGGTTCAAATGTAGACAATACAACAAACTAAGCTATGGAAATCCGAAGGTATATACATACGTAATAAAATTTATCGTTATGATATCTTACAGAGCTGGTTAAAATTACATACATATAAATAAATAATGAAATATTATTGCTATATTTATTATTGGTTCTTAAGCTCTGAGTATATATATGAATGAAATTGTACTAAACATTTTGATTTGGAATTACATTAGAAATTATAAACTTCAAGGTATACATTAAAATGACCCACTTAGAATGCCGATGGTCAAATAACATCAAGTTTAAAACCAATCCTTAAAAATTATGGACGTATCGACGACATAATCTAACACAGAACTAAAGTAATTAACTTGAATTTCCTTATCAACAATCCCAACGTTTCCAACTGGTATTGCTATTGGCTGAAGCGACTTTAATACCCGCCTCATATATTTAGGCTTTGCAATGGTTCCCAGAGAAAGTTGTTTGTACCATCTTTTAATTATATGGTGAGAGGTTTTGTACATGTAATATTGGCACTGGAGTAAAAATGCCATGGTCCACAGCATTGTAAAAGCTGTAAACGGAACGACTATATAAAACCTTCCAGGTAAAAGATTTCTCCCATAAATGGATACGTTAATTGTAAGCAGCGACACGAAAAAAGACACACTTAATGCAATGCAATTCAAAAACTTGAACATGTTAAAAAGAAAGTTTTTTACTAAAAATATGGTCTTGAACAGTTGGGTGTTTGGATACGCTAAATCAACATGGTCAAGATATTTTAGATTTAAAATTAGTACTTGACCTATGGTTGCAATTAAACAGGCAAATACTGATACGACGACTCCCAGGCCTTGTAAAATGTACACCAAACTTACATATCGAATGATTTCGAAATACCAGCTGCTTAATCAGTAATATTTGAATGCAAATATTTTGGACCATACTTTTACAACCATGAAGACAAAATCCACCTCAATATTCACAAATACTAATGAAACTACAAATAAAACTGAAGTCGTATTAATAGACAGGTAACCCGCCAAAATCCCAAAAATGTCCACGTTTTGCTCTGATGTAAGAGCTTTCTTTATTTCGGACGCTAATTCTACTAATAAAAAAGATCGCGCGTTGGGATAGGGAAATACTCGTAACCCTTTTATGCATACAGTTGTCCAGTTTGCAACATTTACCATTTCATTTCCATAAAATAGTAAAATACTATCTTCAAGCAAAACCCATGACAATACGAAAGCAAGACATGCAAATATTATAAGCAGCTTTCTGATTGGAAACCAATCGGTATCATAAAACATACGACCTGCTGCTAGTCCCAGAGTTAATACTAAATAGAGCCCAACAAAACATATTGTTAAAACATGAAGATGTAATTGTTTGGCGGGCTTAGCACAATACATCCATTGTTCTGTTGTCGGATTCCAGGATACGCAAGTAGGATAAAATATTTTAATCAAAGATGCGGTTAAATTGTTGGCTAGCACAAAAAGTGTAGTAGCCATTTTTCAATTTTGCAAATGATTGAAACTTTGTGAACTAAAATTATAACTTCGGGGTTTGCTTGTCGATAAATTTATAACTTTAGTTTGTCGTTATAACTTAAAATAGACTAGGAAGTCTACCCTTATAATTATGAAGCCCAATCCTTAAATCAAATTTTAGTTTGAATTAAAATTGCTCATTTTCCAATTTAAAAAGAATTAAAAATATTATATTTATCACAAGTCCAACCCATGAAATTGCTTTTTTGATGAAATAAAGATTTTAGTTATTTTTAACATAAAAATATACATAATAGCAAAACTTACATAAAAATAATTTGATGTTTAAACCTGATAGTAACCTTGCACGAAAAACTTAATTCTAGCTAATGAGCATTTATTTTGTTATCTTAAATTTATATGTGATCTATTAATTAATCTTTCTACTGCTTCCGCATCTATTCAACCAAATTTAAATTATTTTTTAATCAATTTTCGGAAAATTGAATTCCAAAACACACATGTAGTCACTTTCGTGTATTTTACTCTGATCGTTAATTTAAAACTATAATACATACATGTTGTAATGTTCTGGAGTTTAGTCAAATATTGGTTAATACATGGATAAACTTTTATTGACATTTATGCATATTTCGCATATACTATATGGAAGTCTAAAAAAGGTTGAAGTGTAATGTGTTTTAACTAGTTATCTAGTTATTTAATTATTTATCTTTTGGATGGGCTGCTAGTTTTAACTGACTTTAACTCCACAAATGTATACTCAACAAAATTCTAAATGTGACGATTAAATGGTCCATTTAATCATAAAAACTACTTCTTTGTGAATTGCTACTGAACAAATCGCACAGTAAATTAGCGGAATCGAGTCGTATGATAGAGCTGGATTCGTCGATATTATTCTTTTGAATCACATCTAATTTCATGGTTGGAGGGACGAGCTCCGAGTTATCAACTTAGAAAATGCTTGTGAGGTTTTGGCGTTGATTGTAGGTGAATTGAATAATTAGGATGGCAGCAAATGAGGCTTCAAATGTGCATGAAAAATGACTAAAACTCTCGTGACTTGTGAGATAATGAAATTGTGACTTGATTGAATGAATCAGACTTGATAAATAAATGCTGAGTTAAACAGCAGAGGTAAAGGTTAATGTTTAAAAAATATACTACGAAACGTGTAGTGTCAAATATTATTGGGTAACTTGGTAAATGGAGATATTACAGAATGTTGAACAGTTTTTGCCAGTCAACTTGGATAAAATAGAATGGAGCGTTATGACTGCTTAGCTGGGCAGTATAACTTGGTAAGTACAATAATGAAGTTAAAATCGAAGTGAAGTGGTAAAAATGGTTTACACTGATATTTATAACTTTTCAGAAATCTTAACAGGAACAGAGAAAAAATGCATGTAGAAATATTTCAGGTACACAAAAATACACACGTGGAGTTACAATGGTTTTTAGGTCATATTATACAAACAATAGAATTCTTACTGCATAACAATTAATGTAAGGTTTTTCAAGACAAAGGATCCCTTTAAGGAATGCTAACAATAACAAAGGGACAGGTAGTAAACGAGCGTTGCATGAACAAGTGAGTTAGGCACAAGTGCACTGGTAAATACAAGGTTATACGTGAAGGGTGCCAGGATCTATCTCTTTAGATAAAGGCATAAGGAGTTTGTATACTAACAGGAGGAGGTAGGTATTGCTTTGGTGCCTGTGCAGAGAAGGAAAAGGAGGTTTTCTGTGTATAATTTGTATGTTGGTTTTTCAACTTTGTACAAGCGTTTTAAGTTGAGGGTGCCAGGATCATTCTCTGTATATAATTGCTATAAGGATTCTCTGAGAAGAGGGAGGTTGAAGGTAAATATCGATTGTTTGCGGGGGCAACAAAGAGGTTGTAGGTATACATAAAAATGATAGCTGTTCTTACAGACAAGTTAACAATGGAGGTATTCTTGGTAGATTAGAATTGATAGTAATTAGACTATTTAAATTAGTGGAAAATTTATAGTTTTTAGGAGGGAAAATATATCATGGAAAATTTCTACTTCTTTTGAAATAAGAACAAATTAAATATCTGTTTGAGTAACATCCACTCAAACAATGATAATTTGGGAACTTACGACCTGTACAATTTCGCACCAATCTCAGATTCCCTTTCGAAATGTTCCCGTTTCCAGTTAGCCTCCATATACTGTTTTTGACTTAGCTGGTTAAACATTAACTGCGAATAATGAATTTTAAAACTTGTTGAATTAAGGACTACATTTAATAAAAAAGTTAAAAGCTACTATATAGCAATCAAAAGCAACCTCCTCAAAAGTATGTCTTTGAAGTCTAATAACTTTATTGATTAATTATAAAATAATATGCAAATCAAAAATATATGCCGTGTAAAAACTTGAGAAAATTCAAATAAGCATGATCAACAAAATTTAACTCAGGTTTACCCTCATAAACATCCTCAATGCAATTTCGGCTCCTTTACAGACTATAACAAGAATATTTTTTTCTAATTCACCATATGATTTTTGCTTTGAAGTGACAAGAAAATATTGTTTTTATTTCATTTACCACAATTCAAACGTATTTTGGGTGTTATATTTTAAAGACCTTACCGAAATATTCCAATTCCAATAAATACGGATTGCTCGAAAAATTAAATATTTCAAAACTGTTATAACTACGCTTAAAACAATTTATATATTTTTACCATATACTTAATATTATATCTAGCAAGATATTAATTTCCTGTCAATCAAGTAAACTAATTATGTCCAATCATAACCAATAGAGGATTAAATCCAACATCTAGTACAACTAAAACCAAAGGGCCATATATCTAAAACAGGAATTACTTTTGTTCTAGCAATCAATTCATACAAACTACATTTAACGTGACTGCCCAAATTACTTTAGCACACGTAAGCTTGATAAGAGTGGAAAGACTGTCAAGAACTGATGTTTGGACGTGTTCTTACTCAACATTGTTGATGCTCACTACTTCGCTGAAAAATACTTTAGGAAGATGAAGAACCTATTTTTGTTACAACTCACCAGTACAATAGCCAGTATTGCATTTGCAAACGCAATCGAGAAATTGCGAGAAAAATTGAAAAGAGATATTAGAATATCAAACGTTTTTACTGGTTGTATGATTCGTGTGATCAATTTTCGTGGTTTGGATATATCTTTTCAACTATTAACTAATCCTATTGTTCTTCTACGCTCCTGTTCATTTTCAGGAAAATGGTGTTTGTATCCAACAGAATGGAGCACAATAAATTCAAAAAGTCTGGAAAACTGGTATCGAGAAATCGATTGGAACAAATTTGACTTAAATCGAACTTATCCTGTCAACAGCAACATGTTTTGGTACTCCGTTGAATACAGCAGATCATTTGTTTGGATGACCGAAACGAACAAAATTATCATTGAAAATAAAAACACAAAATGTGAGGCAAACGTTTACCTGCATATTCCAACCCAAAAGAACGAACCATCGATATACGATACATCACATTATTATTACGGTACAGTCATAAAAACTCCATCTATGACATCCAAAAGTACATCAAAAAGTACACTGCCGCACGGCATCTAACAACAAATCTCAACGAACGAAAAAATGAGCATGGGCTCTCTATCCTTTCTTGCATTCATATCTTCACAAAGTAAAGATTCAATTTGTTTTGATGAAAATCAAAGAAATATTTGGATAACCTAATCTAGGAGTACCTTATCTAGTTCGTACACATGAAAACGTTCTTATTCTTGAAACATCCAGAAATGATCCACAGCTGTACGTCCTTTTGCCATACAAAGATTACTGTAATCCATACAAATTACTCCCACTCTCTAAATTGGCCAACAGTTTAAACCAATCACTTAACCAAGATATAGCTTTACATGGAAATTCCGCTCCGCATCTCTTTGACGTTATCTTACTATTGTATCTGTTGTCTTATAAAGAATTGATAGTAAGACGTTTATTTAAATCTAAGGCAAATATTATTCAGTACATCAAAAGATTTTTCTTCAAAACGGAATCCAGTATTCAAAACTTGTCAGATTTGCACATCATTTCGCATCTATTCCCTCAAAACTCTACCATTACCTTTTCCGAAGACTTGCCGGAAGACGATGGACACTGGAAAAATATTCACGTTGACTCCTGTCATAATTCTAAACCTTACATTAAATACCATCCAAAACTTCGTCCTGGACTTAACAGACAAATGAAAATACTCCCTGGTCTTCATCAAGATGTTGGGCTAATATATCACAGGTATTACATGAGATTTGTAAGCTGTCATCAGGAAAAGCTGCCGTGGATTCATCAACTTAAAGAATTATTTATTGTTTTTGATATTTATACATGGCTGTGTCTTGTTTTAAGCTGGATCGGAATCATATTAATTCTTGTGAAAAATCTAGAAGCCAATTCACGGCTTGCCACATTCAAGGATACGAGTTTTGAGATCTATGCTTCTTTAGTAGAACAAGGTTCGAAAATTCTTGCAAGTTTAAGGTTTCGACAAAACAAATCGCTCGTTTTTGGTATAGCTGCAGTTCCATTAGTTTTTCTAATTCTTGGGAATCGTTACAAGGTCGAAAACATAACAAGACTTACCCTAAGTGCTTCGTTAGTGCCTTTTGATAAATTTGACAGCTTAGTGGAAAAAAAGTTCTGGTACGTCGATACTATTATTTTGATACAAAAGAATTACGAAAATGGTTTCGTGGAGCAAAAGAAGTGTTTGGTAAAACTAGTCATGAAGCTTTCCCAGTAGTTTCCCAGCTTCTGAACGATATCTGATCTCAATGGGCAATAAATCAATGGGAAATACTAAGTTCTTTCAGAAACCAAATCTCATTTGAGACTTGGAAATTTCTATATCATTCAGAAATGATACCAGCATGGTACCAACAAAATGGTATACTTGGTTCTATGGCAAGTGTAGAATATATTTTGGATACGCATATGAATAATTGCAGCAAGTCAGCTATAATTTTACCTTACCAGGATGCAAGCCGATTGTACACTATAATGAAGGTGAATAAGAAACCGGTTTTCTTCGATAAAGACATCATTTTGGACTACTTTGCGGGTTACAAGTTGGACAAGTTTCAACAAATATTATACTTCGATCAAAATATTATTTTAGTATGGGAATTTTTAGAGTGGTGGCAGAAATATCTATTGTGGATAATTACCCTTAAAACTGAAGTGGAGGAACACAATCTCATTTCTGGCAGAGGTTCACAAAATAGCACCATTTCAAACGAAGGTTCAAGTAAAGATGGTATTTATATTTTGATTATAATTCCAGCTGTTGGTTTAATACTATCAGTTATCCTATTTGTCATTTTCGAACTATTAGTAAGCAAATATGAAAGATATTATATCACACAATTACTCAATATGGTTTCAATCATGAAAACGTATTTACATATGGTGTTTGGTATTACAAAGACCGATGATTTTGTGAGTGCTTCATCATCAAAAATATTTGTACGAACCTTGGCAAATCCTAGGAATAACAATGTTGACTAGTAATCACTGATTACTAATAAGTAATATGTTTTTATTACTGGTATAACAGTACCCATGTTTTGACGTTCCATTACAAAACAAAACTAAGTAATCTAACATATTTATTATTATAAATGTCAAAAAATATCATTATTGTCGATCTAAAGATTAATACAATTGGTTTGAGTCAGTAAAAAACAATAATCCCATATTTGTTGCCTAACATTCACATAATGAAATAAAAATAGAAGTAATGATATCAAGAAATAATTAAAAAGCGTAGTTTTACTTTTTTAAGCTCCCGCATATTATGAGAGTTTATTGGACATATTTTACTTTTATACACTAGAGTACAGTTTCACAATGGTGCACATGGAAAACGTCCCTGCATTCAGAACACAGCTTTGTCATGAACAAGTGCTTCCATTTAATGGAAATGGTGGTAGCGTAACCAGTAGTTTTTGACATTTTCATAAACTATATTATTTCCGTAGTTTATCAGAAAAGGATTTAAAAAGTAACTGTTTATTGGAGTTATCAGTATTTTAAATTCGATTATTTACTTTAGAGTTGGGCATTCCTAGTTCCACGTCCAAGCATAGTCTGAAAGCCTATACTTATTCATAGACACACTTACAAAAAACATTACATGAGTATTTTTTTAGTTAAAGAAACCAAATTGTTTCAGACTGAGAAAAAGATAAAATTCTTGAGAATCGAAATATTTAAAAATGAAATGGATTTTCAAAATTCAACTTGATATTTTTGTATTGAATATGCTGGTAATTTCAAAATGTACACAAACCCATTAGCTTATAGTGATTACAAAAAACCAGTAAATTAACTTCAACCCCTTCTTAAATGGAAGTTATTCAAGAAAGGAAACAAAAAATAATTACACTTCTTCTAGCAATCAGTTTATATAACTCATATTCAACATAAATGGCTTTTTGAATCACTTTTCTATACGTAACTTAATGTAGAAGGGTGGGACAGGCAGAACCAGTATTTGAATATGGCATTATTTAAGAGTATTAGTGCTCGACTCGGCATAGTACACGTACATAGTATTTTCCAAAAAGTTTTTACTTTCGTCCAATATTAAAATGAAGATAAATAATTTTATTTTTATCACTTTTGTATCCAAATTAGTTTATGAACAACAAAACGAGATATCACAAGAAACATTGGTGAACGATATTAGGATAGCAAACCTTTTTACTGGTTGCATGGTTCGTGTTATGTACTTTCAAGGTTTAAATATTCCTTTTCCACTGCTCACTAATCCTATAGTTCTTCTACGCTATTTTTCGTTTCCCGGAGAATGGTGTCTGTATCCAACGGAATGGAGTCCAAT
>JAQFXM010008640.1:0-10425 GCA_034693345.1 Entomobrya multifasciata | reverse complement strand
AAAATTCAGTTTGAAAAAAATTGTAATCAGTAATCTGTAATCTTTTTTACGAAGGCAAGTAATCTCCCCAACCCTGGTTGGTGGTGGTAACCGGGACACCAACATAATATTGCACTCAATAAAACAAACTTCTAGATATTCGTATCATTCTTTTAATAAATAATCAAAGACATCAAAACAGCTGAACTATAAAATAATGCTCAGTACGAACTTCCGCTTCACATAATCCCTGGCTATAAAGATGTAAATCGTCTTCCCCTTCTGCCGTAGCTCGTTGAGTCTATTCCAGTGTGCATTTATCATGCAGCTGGGGAAGGAAATGCCCATGGTTTTCTCGGTTGGTGGATCGCAGAGCATTTTAAAATAAGCTGGCTTCAAAATTACAGTGTAGTTTTTGATGGCAAGGTACCCAGAATCGATGTCCTGGAAGCCCAACTCTTCAAGGTAGAGTTATAACTGGACGTCATTTAGTCCAAGAAAGTTTAATTTGTGGGGCTGCAATAAATAAAAGAATAAACAAAATGAATGAATGGGGATCAAAGTTGACCTACCAAAGGGGTCAAAATATGTTACCCGATTTTTTCAAAATAGCATTACTTTTGCGTAGTGCATTAGACACCTTTATGTAAGGTGTCATTCGAACACCTATAAAGCATAACGGAACTCGTAAGCATTTCAAAAAACCACCGCTGCAAAGTATTTTGGACATGCCATAGAAAGTTTGGTGAGGTCGTATTCAGAGCAGAGTAGAGCAGAGCAATTTGAATAGCTTAACAAACCTGTATATCAAAAGATTTCTTTGAATTTTGAGCCAAAAACACCCCTTAATGCATATGGTCCTTTAAATGGCAATACCATAAGTTTTATGTGGTATGCATCTATTCAATTTATATGATCCAGGCTTGTGGATCAGTAGCAGAGGATCCTCTGTTGATTAAAAATACGGACAACGCAAGTGACCCAGATAATTTACAAGAGAGTCGTTCCACAATTTATACCGGAAATTGTTCTGGTGACAACAATGTCGAGATTCCAAGTGATTCTTGTGACAAGTCTTCTAGTTCTAGTGAAATTGGACTTCCGGCCCGCCTAAGTGCAGAGGATGTTAACATGGACGGCGATGTGGTATATTCCAACGTCAACGATGATGACAGCTCAAAAAAATACAATTTTACTATTTTCAAAAAAATAATTACAATTATAGTGGGTGGTGATTCTATCGTTAGGTTTCAAAATGATTCCTTCGTTTTAATGATGATGGTTACTCTCCACCTTCTTACTTTTTTTTCAGTACATATTGTCCTTTGTGATTAGACTCCCATTAAACACTTAATGGGTCAGAAGAGAAATTGAGAATGATGACAAAGTGTGATAGTTTAGAAGCGACCTAAACTGGTCAAAAATACCTCACCCACAATGTGTCTCATTTCGCCCATAATACATTAAACATGTCTCAAGTTTGCAGTAGAAAACTGCCACTAAACATGTCTCAAGTTGCCCATAGAAAACCACCACGTAACATGTCTAAACTTGATCTAACATATCAAAATTGGTCCAGCTTCCCGCAATAATTTTAAAACTCTAGTAGAATTTATTCTTCTTCTTCTTTTTAAGCTTTTCATTGTACGCAATCAAATTAACTGTCATTACAGTGCATTTTTTAGTAAAATTCCCCTAGGATTTTTGCTTACTTGTTTGTAGTTGCAAGAAGTAAAAAACATGGAAAAAGAAAAAAATCTAAACGTCTTCGTACAGATCAAGAACGAGCTGACTGCGAGAAATTGCTAAGTAAAGATCAAATTCCTTTTCATTACGCAAGTGTTCATCAAATCATGCGCCAGGAGGATCAAAAATATATAAAGGTCCTTCCGCCGTCCCAGCAGACACTGCTGCTAAAGATTGCTAAAAACGAAAAATAGCAAATGATGTTTCCGTGTCAACGAAAAACAGTTTTGAATATTTTAATTGACACAAACCAATTAAAAAATTTAATAACGACATTTTAGCCAGTGATGATGAATTTTGGGATTTTAAAGGAATTTGGGAGTTCTTATTAATTAGAAATTTAAAATATATGTATTTTGTGTGACTTACGGGTTTTTGTTCGGACAGGAACCCTTTTTCCCCCCGAGAGGAAATAATTTCTCCATATTCCGAGTGCGTGCACTACTTGCACGTAAAATGTTCATTTTTTATGAAAAAATGCAGCGTTGAATTTTCCTTTACTTTGTTGGTTTTGCTGTTGCAGGATTTTTTTCAGTGTGAAATATTATTTTATTTGTCTGGTTTTCACGGAAAACCCGGTATCAGAAATATTAAATTTGAGCCTCAGTTCAGTATTGGGAATGCGAATAAACAAGAAAGGAAAAGCCTACTAAAACGGCCAACTAGAAATGTTTTGTTTGTTGTTGATTCCCACGACGACGAGCTCTTCGTAGAGAGAGCGAAGCAAAGGGGCATCATGATAAACAACACAGGCCCAATACCCACAATCAAATTCCGCGTTCCTTTTTTAGGGGCCAAGGAAGAAACAAAAAGGCGTACAACATTCCTTCGTTACTTTACATGAACGGAAGCCAGTCCATTTTATTTAAATACATGAAATGGCTTTAGATGGAACTATTTTTATCGTCCTTCACTCAACACAGGAAGAAACCCGGGTATTACTTACTATAGGCGAAATTTCGGATTAGTATAGAATATTTATATTGCTCTGCTGTTTCTCTTTTTTAGTTAATAAGCTACCCTGTTAGCTAAGCCAATTAAACACCAGAAATTTATTGTTACTGCAAAGACCTCTTTTTGGGCGCCCTAGAGCAGTTGACGAGGGGATGAAGTGTGGGTGTTAGAGTCTGGTTGGCCAAGAAGGCATTCTCCGCGCGCTTGTCCGGACCCAACACCCTTACTTACGCCCATAATGGCGTGCTATTTCTCCTTGTTATGATGTCTGTGTATGTATGTGTATGTATGTATGTTAATGTATGCATGTATGTGTATGCATTTGTTCTATGTCTGTTTGTCGGTCTGTCTACACACAAACATTGCATAATCTTGGCGAATCCTCTCGGGGTAGGTTGAAAAACCTTAAAGATGATTCCTACCTTCACCTATGTTATGACGATCAATAGGGAATAAAGGGCGTTGGCTGGACTCATTAGGTCGTTGTAGAGTCAAGTAGCGATAGACGTTTTTGCATTGAATTAGAGCAAATAGCCGTATCAGCAGTATATCACTACTGGACTCTGCAACAAAGTTTAGTTGATAAGTTATTATTGGGTTATTTCAAATGTTAGATATTTGCATGCTTGTACATTATTTCAGTATTAGATGTATTGATCGTGTTACTGACTCTTGTAGGTACTTAAATAATTATTTGTGTGGCCCGGCGCCGCTCTACCCGACCAAAGTGAGGGATGGGTGTAGGTGTGGGTGTATTACCCTCTCATATACCTGTATTCTGCTGTGGATAACCCGAGTAATTTAAAAGTAGTACTCCAATGTTATTATTATTACTGGTGTGGTGTTGGTGGACTATGAACGCATTAGTTAGGATACGAATATAGATATGGAACTATGACGTAACGACACTTTGTAGTACCAGGATGCATAAATATAACAGAGTATGCATAAGTAGAGAAACAACAATATAAAAAATTTGAAAAATATTTGAAAATGAAAATGAAATGAAAATGAAATTTTTTTTAACCATTGATCCATTTTAAAATAAGAATGATTAACATGGATAAATATAGATCGACTTACTACATTGAAATCATAACTATGTTTATATTCTTGTATATTATGAACTTACATTGTGCGAATAATATACCAATGATTTATATAAACTAGGGGGTTCTCGATTCAGTCACGAATCGACGTCAACCTTCATTCATGGCCTTAATGATATAGTGCACTTAGTGTGTAAAGTATTTGAAAAGGGATTTCATACAAAGATCTACATCATGATCCCATTACTAATAAATATATTACATTACATACAATCTAATATGTTCTTTAAAACGCAATCTGTAATGAAAATACAATTTATTACATGTTAAACGAAATTCTTTTTCTAGTAGACAAAAGTAAGATTAGTACCAGATAATAATGATTACAAATAATTTAAACGAACAACCTACATTGTTAAGCAAATATATCGTTTTCACGTTGAATATTGCACACCGATATCTGCACAAAACCACATGTTCATTTGCTTTTTGTTGGTTTTACTAGCCGATATGGACCATAATGTGTTATTTATCTATCACCTGGAAAATCTGAGATTCCCTTTTAAATTATTTGAGGATTCTGTCGAATAAGACTAAACATTTGCAGCGGTGGGCAGTATTAGAAATGTGACAACATTGTCACGTGGGCTTGCATAATAATCACCTACAATCTTTCACTTGGATATTTTATGTAATATGGAATGCCGTCGTGGTCAACTCCAGCTGTACCTGTTTTAACGTACAATTTGAAAATTTCCCCAGAACTATTATACATACTGGTTTCCCCTTCAGTTATAAGGCTAATGCAAATGTAACAAACTTGCATCTTTCAGACACGCACAGAGAACAAGTTTGAAACTTGTCACAGCACATCACAATACCAAACAGCATACATTAGCTACTGAAGAAAATGAAAACTTTCGTGATTTTTCGATTTTAATCCTCATTGTTTCAATATCTACTCCACAATGAACAAAATATTTTTTGGACATCTATGTATAAGCATGTTTTTCATCTTATTTGGTGGAATTCATGCCCCTACATTTAATGTGACATAAAATTGTCATTATGTCACTTAGAATGAGATAACCATTGTTTCTCAAGACGAAAAAAGTATGCTAATGCACTTTAGCACACAAATTGTTTAATCGTCATAAAAACTTTTTCTGATCTGTGAAATCTTTTTTATTATGGTCAATGTTTTTTAAATAAAAATGTACATTAATGCAATTCATGAAAATATGTTGGGATAAAAGTCTGAAAATATTACAAAACATGAAAAGCAAATGGTAATCTTGAATTTCAACTGTGTAATGTTCAATACACACATTTCATGCAGGTACATTGTTATATGCTGCTACAATCAGCATAAAATACATATATTATGCGTGGTAGTGTGTTTTTAAATTGCCTAAACAAGTATTGCTGGCAAAATAGTTGATCAGGGCAAAATATACGTACAGAAAAACTGCTCTGGTGAATCTCACAAAATAACAGGCCACTATACATAAGGATCATTATACTATAGTGGTTGTCTGTGTATGTTTTATAACGTGGCATCATTTCCCTCGGCAGCATTTTATGAAAAGGCGTGAGTGTGCCTTTATTTTTTTTCAAAAATGAAGAAAAATAACGAGATTTGCGGCAACCACAAAGGCATTGTGTTGCATGCTACTCGCAATCATCAGACTTTAGAGACATCCTACAAGTGACACAAATGCTTGCCCTACGGGAGGGAGAATTTTGAACGAATGCCAATTAAAATGAAAATCATCATCTAATTTGAAAATAAAATTACTCATGCCCGAATGGCAAGGAAGTAATGGCAAGGAGTCTTTGGACCAGTTTCGTTTGAAATCTAGCACTGCCAAGCAGTTTCTTGACATTTTTTTCAGGCTAACATTTTCCCCGACTGCTTTTAAGGAAACATACTCTTTAAGGAAACTTTTATGTCTCTTTTAAAGCTGCCAAGTAAGATTCAAATGGGTACGCCTGAATTCTTGGAAGGTCCTTTGATTACTGTTAAACTGAGCAAAAACGAATGCGTGAAAAATGCTCCGAATGAAATAAAAAGCTAAAAGAATGGATGAGATCAAATATTATGTTTTATAAGGTAAAGTGTGTACCGAAGTACAATACAACAAGCAGCAATTGATTCTTTCTCAGATATTTTCCAGTAGAGAACGACTTTTTGACATATAGTACACTTGTAAGGTTTCTCTTGTGTGTGCATTTGAATGTGTCTCTTCAACTTGCATTTCTTTGTAAAGGATTTGTCACACAACTTGCACAAGTATGGTTTCTCAATAATGTCTCCGATAGTGAACCAGCAATTATAAAACAATTAATGTAGTAAGCCGGTGTCATATTTACGTAATTACCTATTCAAATTATGTATCATACATACGCATGTAAATGCTGATCTTTCTTTATGAATATAACTAAAGCATTGTAATGCTATAAAGAAGTATCAATGTGATCAATTACATATTTGGAGGCAAGTGATTGTAAATTTTGGTCAAGTATGAGATCATTCGAAGTCAAGGGGTGGGTCATTTGGGGTCAAGCATGGAGTCATTCGAAGTGAAGTTTGGGGTCAAGTATAGGGTCATTTGGGTTCAAATATAGGGTCGTTTGGGGTCAACTATGTGGTCGTATGGGGTCAAGTATGTGGTCATATGGGGTCAAGTATCTGGTCATTCGCGGTCAATTTGGGGTCAAGTATGTGGTCATATGGGGTCAAGTATCTGGTCATTCGCGGTCAATTTGGGGTCAAGTGTATGGTCATTTGGGGTCATGTATACTGTCATTTGGCCTAAGTGGCCTGTATACCAAATTTGGGGTCACTAGGTCGAAGCGTTCTCGAGTTATCGCTCGGACGGCCGAACGTACATACATACAAAGTGAATTCATTGTGAATTTCGATACATTGATACTTAACAAGGAGTTATCATACGTCTTCACTCAGTATAAGGATTCACAGCAGGATGGCTAAGGCATTGAATTCGTGTATGGAGGATTACTGGTTCGATCCATATTGGACCCTGGTATTTTTGGTTATATATACAAAATACGAAACGCACAACTTTCGTGGCACAACTTTAACATGCAAACGTTTGATGAGAAGACTTGTGCAGTGGAAACACTGTCATCGTATATTGTCAAAGACGCTTTTCCCAACAAAGTGTACACGGTCACCGAAATAGATGAAGAAATGTGCAACCATAAAACTACACGAATCTGCCAGGTTCCTTTCGTAAGTGAATTTTTTTAATTATTACATGTACAGACCTGTTTTGCATAAGAAGGGAATAGTCAAAAGAGCTTCAAGAGTAACATTGTTTTGGGATTTTGATATTTCAGAGCACCACCGACGATTCGAATAATCCTTGTGTCTCAGTATTATAAGGTAATTTTTTAAAATCATTATTGATTACTTTACAAGACGCAAGTTGTGTAAGTAAACTAGTTGTTTTTTTAAATGTAATTAGTGGAGAAACTGCAATCGTTATAAAGGAGACGTGTAGACTGCCGTGCTTCACTGACCAACGGCCAACAATAAGCCAAATAGGAGAGGATTACTTTGTGGGAACAAAAGTGGTAGTATATAATGGTTTGGGACCCTGTATTTAAAAATTACCAAGGATGCTGTCTAGCACCTTCAGTTGACGCCCCTTCATCGATTTAGCTCACACAGAAGCTGCCAACACTTTCGTTTAAATTCTTTTCTCGGGTAAATGAACAAATTAAAACTTGTAGTGCTACTAGTAAATTAATTAATTTGTGTCTCTTTTTTATTTTTTATTGTTATTATTTGATTGTTTCAATTCCACAGGTGATGATGAATCTCACAAGATGAAGGGGAAATTCCTGGCAATCTCTGGACAGTAGTGTCAATTCACATGTAAACAACGGATTCTCATCCTCTCGCGGAAAACTTCCCCACCACCTACCGCCTCCTGTCCTGTGACGATGGTGGACCAATGTTGGGCAATGCTTCTTGGGAAGATTCCTTATCAGGATCGGGAATGGTCATCCTCATCGTCCTCCTCCTCACTTGTACTGTCGTCATTTAAAGCGATGGAAATGCGTGGGATGAGTTGGTTGTCTGTTTCTTCTTGTTTAACGGGGAGATGGATGATGCGTCTGTTTAGAGATAAGTAAACCATTTTATGATACTGATATTTAATTGGGATAAAACATTATTGCAGTCATATTAGTAACGGTAATATTTTTTATTATTGTCACGTTACGTCAGCAATGTCAAATTTGGAATTACAAACGGAACAACTACAGCTGACCGAAAAAAGGTTAGAAATTATATGTTTGAGTTACCTTCTACCTCGTCTACTCTAATAAACTACCTGTTAAATTTCTCTTTTTATTTATATTTTTACTGTGCCATCATCATTGATCATCATCATTGATTGTTATATTCGTATAGAGTAATGCGTAATGCAAAATAATTTAATTAGAGAATTCATGAATTCAGTATCATTTCATTTTTCTTTTACATGTTCTTAACTGATCGTATACCTATGTTCATTTAGTATATTTATGTACTCGCTTATAGAAATTTAATTAATTAGCCTTTACACAATCGAACCGTCACCATCACGCCCCCCACCTCACAAAGATCACCTACAAATTTTCCTCGTAAAGGATAAAAGGGAAAGGCTTGTACTTGCGTAGTACTTGAGTTCCCTTGACCACCGTGACGCCTGAACGTGAAGTGGATGCTGACAATGTCAATGTGGATACGCTTACGCATTAGGAAAAAAATCACAATTAAATAAGGGTACGCTGATAAATCTTTTTTGTTCTCCATCCCCTTAAGCTACCTATGCAACAGTTGCACTTACATTTGTGCCACCCATATCCCCTCCCACCCCTCCAAGCCTAACCTTATTTAACTATAGTTTTTTATCGCAATAAAAATACAATTAAATTCTTTTTATTTTTAAATTCGTCTTTATTACCTGTTGTCCATTCTTAAACTATAATCATATCATTTCAGTAGTCAGCTTTAAAAAGTCATATTTACATCCAACTGTTGATACATATAAACCAGTAAATCACGTTTCTGCTTATTAGCTTCATCAGAATAGCTCAGGTGGCCATCATATTAGTCAGGTTCCAAAGCCACCAATCTATTGACGTGGAAACAGTAATTTCTAACTATTACTAGTTCAATCAATAACTTTTTTAAATTCAAATGTTTGTTAAATTTGGGTGGTATTTTACCAGAATATTTAGTAGGAGACGTTATTGAGTTATATAGGTTCTTATGTGAGTAGAGCTGACAATGGAAGTGGAGACTACGTTTCTCCTCTTTAGCTTATCAGAATTGGGTAGGCCGGGCCGATAAGCATTACAGATCCTGCCACTTCATGCTTCAAAAAGTTAAGTATATTCATTCATTAGTTTATAACTAACCATTGAAGAACCAACCAACACTTTTTCTCAGCTTGGACCAAATCCTCCCCCGCATTTTTCTCGTAGAATACCAACTTGATTAGCATATCCACAGAAAACCAGGTGCATGGCATCGCCCAAATTATCTGGAGTAAAATGTCCTTCAGTTCCTTCAATTCATACTTATCTGCAAGCTGCAACAACTCCAAAGCCATCTCGCTGCTTTTCAACACCACCTCCACGTTCCGCCGATAAGCAAATTCCATCAAACCTCGAATACTAGCTTCCGAAAAGTCCACAATTTTCCAAGTGCCTTCCTTCGCCTCCACCATATCTGTTTGAAACATTGCTGCCAACACTGGACTCATCTCTGCAGAAAAAAAGATAAGCATACTCAAACTACAAATATCCCACGTGACATAACATTTAATTTAAAAAATAAACAGAGATTTAAATTACCAGACAAAATAGACCTGTGACACATGATACCTTTCTCCTTGTCTTCATTGCCGCCAACCAAGATAACCATATCCGCAGGAGTCCCGACTTAACTATCCACCGGACCTCTCCCAAAACGCATCTTGTACAGTTGATATTTGAGAACGCGTTTTTGGTACCTCGCTGCAGCTAAACTGGTTGTCGACTGCACTGCATGATTTTTAGGCATCCAAAGGGAAAAATTAAATTTGCCGCTTAGTGTACTCTTATTGGCTCCTTGTTGTTTTTGTTTACCAATCAAATTTTTGTTACTTGGTCTTCTGCAGATTAGTGCTGCTTAGAAGCACAGGACAGGCGACAGGAAAGATTTAAAAATCTAGAATATGGAATTGATTTCAATTTTGAGTAATGCACACAATTACACGTGTAATTAAATTTTTCCATTTGTGATTATCCTTAAAAGCACCTTAAAAAATGGAGAGCACTGCAGTTAATGTAGGTGAGGGGAAAAGTGATGATGGGGAGAAGGTAGAATTGGAAACAGGCCATGATGATACGGCTGAGAAGGTGGAAATGAACCATTTAACTTGGCAAGCCAATCCAGTAATTTTTGGAGAGAAAGCTGGACCGCTAGAGATCTTACCAGAAGAGGTACTAGGAGTCTATTTTTATTTGGATTTCGCGTAAGAATATAATATAGGAAATGTTAATGCGAAATTACTAATTATTCAATCTTATGTTATTTTGTCTAGCTCTGGTTGAAAATTTTGGATGAAAAGGTTGACTCAGCGGAGGATATTCATAATTTTCTTTTGGCGTTTCCTCAACTTGGCAAGTTGTTCGA
>JAQFXM010008639.1:0-10425 GCA_034693345.1 Entomobrya multifasciata | reverse complement strand
AAGTGCACATGACTATGACCACATTAATTTCCGTTGACGAGGCCAATAGGGAATTATATAGTAAATTGCATGAAAAAGTATGTATGCGTGTCCAGGATATAAATTTAAAAATACATTTTATGCTATTGGTGAAAACTCTTGAAGACTCCATTTTAACGTAGTTTCATGAATGTATATGAAAGTTGTTCTTCATGTCAATGAGAAAACGCTACGAAAATTCGATTTAGAGTAAATTAAATATAATAGCAAGTTAGTTTGAAAGTGATCGTGATGCAATGGTCCTTCCCATAATCGCAGATGGCTGGCTCTACAAATATAATGAACTTAATTAATGATCGACATGATGGAGCCAAGAGTTAAACGCTTGTTACAAAATGCAAAATTTCTGCCAAAGGAAAATGTAACGTTCATGAATTGCAAATTGTCCTAGCATGACGTGCATGCATTTATCATACAAATTAAATGAAACCCTCGCATTAGATTGACTTTTACCTTCCCGTTCATATTGATCAAGTGACTCAACACATTCGCAAGTGATTGAAAATTACTTTCCTTATTTGTTTCCTGTTACGTGCATAACATACCCCGTACTCGTACTAACGCAAAAGAACAGCAAATGAAACTGTTCATCGTTTCACTAGAGATGCTAAAAATTGACTCTATTTCATTATGGTCGAATGGATAAAACAAATATGATCGGTGCTATAAGTTGAACTTTAACATTACTTTCTTCACTACTACTTTACTTTTTAGTAGGTGACGTACACTGTGAAACATAACATTTGCAAACAGTTTAAGAATGAAAATGTCAAGGGGCTAAATTCATTCACCCATTCAGTCGCTATTGATGACAGAAACACATTTTAAAGTCAGTTGACCAACCAAATAGAAGGAAAAGAGTAAACTTGTCCTCTGACTTAAATTACTTGTATTTTATGTTATACCCAATGTTGACGGAAATTAACTGTCCACATTTTTGTCCACAAGAAAGTAAACCAAAAAGCTCCCTTCATATAAAAAAAATCATGATCCCAATATGAAATTGTAGACAGAAACCATGCTTCATATATTTGTATCACGTAAGTGAATACACTATGTATATCATAGTAGTGCAACCGGAGAAAGTTGTTAATTTCGATGGCTTCCTCGAACTGTGATTCTCAAAGAAACATTTACGTTGATAAGTTTTGACAGGTGACAGCTTACAGACAACATGATGGGGTTTTTAATTTAGCTGTGCAACATTTCATTGCCTTGATGCATCACATAGGTTATTAAAGTAAACACTAAAATATTTGGCTAGGTTAGATGTCTTATGTACACAGTACACACACAGTTCACCCGTTGTACCCGTTCCGTTTCACTGTAATCGTGATGATCCAACTCCGAAATTAAATACATACATAATAGTATATATATGTATATACTACGCAAAAGATTACTCCCATTTAATATACTAACATAGCACGCTGCGCTGTAACCATTACAGTGCTTTCAGTGCATGAAGGATGATTCTAGTTTGCAGAACAAACAATTTTGTTTCATAAAACAAAAATTAAAAGGCATGGGTTTTCACTTTACGATTACCATCTGCCGTATTCGTAAGCCAAACCAAACAAGCCAAAAAAACAAAGACAAAAAAAAATGTTTGGCAATTTTGATATTAAAAATTAGTTTCGGAAAACGATGATATGCTCTCCATCACAATATGTGTATTGTCACGTTTGGTGGCCAACCACATCTCCTATATCGTATCGATTTCATTACCAGCAGAATTCAAACCAATAAATATTTCTCAGGAAGTTTCATTTCATTATACAATTAAAATTACAAAATGTAGAGTGGAAATTCTAATATGTAATATATTCTCCGAGGCATAATGTGCATGAAGCTCGATAAAATTGAAAACTTTGATTTTTCTATAATATTTCGGCAGCTCTTTCTGTGCTATAAATTGATGGTGTTAAATTCAATTGCACCTCGAGTATATACACATGTACCATTCAGTACGCCTTCGCCTTCCATTCGAATGGAAAGCATTCCAAGCTAAAAGCTTTTTTGCCTTCCAGACGACGTCGCTTTCGAAAACGCAACGCGACATTAGCTTTCACTACGACAGAATTGGAAATGATTTGGAAATTTTTGTTAGAATATAAAATACCTGAATAAAATTAATTTCATACATAAACCTATGTAGTATCTATATATTTTTACCAAATTTTGTAACTGAAATCATTGAGTCACTGACCTAGTACATTGCCTACTAGCTAACAGGAATTAACCAATTTCCATTACTCCAAAAATGTTTCCGTCGGCAAGTAATGAATGAATCACTTTTTTGTAGAAATGATTGGGAAATACCTAGTAAGCTGACGGATATTGACATCCTCACCGTTCCCATCCAAGTTGGAGCTATTCGTCGTACGATCGTCAGTTTCCTCTTGAATTTGCCTACTTTTATAGCACATTCCTCCACATTTTTTCCCTGACTTTGCAAAATCTGATGTACCACTTTCCAAATCTTCTTCATCGGATGAACTTATTCCGCTCGAAATACATCTTACTCGTTCTTGGCACCAGAGGCACTTTACTGACATATCTACCGTGTTAGGCTCACTACTATTACAGCTTTCTGACAGATCGTCCAAGTTTGCTGCATTAACAGCAGAAGAAAGTTCGCTGGTGACATGTTTCCCCTCTTCTTGGCTATGATTACCCACAGTTTTACTGTTGTTCATGTTTACTTGGTTCGGAAATATAGGATGCTCTTTTAAGAAGGAAGTGGTAGAATCTTTAAAAAAGTGAAAGTGCTGACGGAAATCTTTTGTTAAAAAGGAAGTAACTGAATGCTGATGGGAATAAAGGAAAAGCTCGTATTATTGAAGAGCTTAAAGGCAGAATTATGGGTCACAAAAATGGAAAGTTCTATGAAATCACAACTTTTATATGAGGACACGAATACGACCTTCTCTTCTGTTCAAACTGATATGGAAGCCATGTAACAAACGAATCAAATCTCCACTAGATCAAAATGCGAAATAAGATATTATTTACGCTCTTCATTCTCATTTATTCTACTGCGTAGATAAATAGGTATAAAGGTTAAATAGCATTTGTGACTTGACAGAAAACTAATTATAAATGTATAGGGATATTCAGTAGTTAAATGCAAAAACCTGACAGCTGCGTATTTACACCTTTTTTATTTAAATACAGCCATATTCTTTCATTTCATTACAGATGATATAACAAACGTATTAAAAAAGTTACTTCTGCTGAATGACATGAATTACATTATCAATGGACATTCTATCTTGAACATACGGTACTTAAAGGAAAATTTCATGGTACTGGTAAGCTTATGTTTGCCAAGATTAGTGACAAATTACAAGATATGGTCAAAATTATTGTATTTCCTGTAAATATTCAATATTTATTCAAAAAATATTATAAACAACATTTTACACAACGTGATTGTGTTTTCCTGGTTGCGTATTCATAATTGAATGTGATAAAAAGCTTAAGAAAACATCACAAATCAGGAAGCCTTTGAAAGATGCCAACTTTCTAATTCATAAATGCTGTATCGTGTTCATATATCATCTAACAACTGGATAAATGATTTTTTGTTTCAGTTTTTAAAGAAATGAATGACACGACATGTATATGTATAGATACAGATACGTATACGTGACACTCTTTTATAGAAACAGTTTCTCTTTTTGGACATAATCTTACAACTTTATCACTTGTACAAGTTGTACATGTTGTACACATTCAAGAAAGCGACGAAATATTCTCGGAAATAGTATATAAGGCAGCATGCACAATAAAACATGGCATGTAACGCAAGTGTCTATAATCTTCCTTGTAATTTAATTGACAACACGCTGACAAGTAATTTCAATTTAAAAACCACCAACGAATGTGAGAATTTATTAGCAGTTGGCACCGTTGGCAGTAAATGTCCTGTTCCCTCCCAACTGTAATTTAACCATGTGACACTTTTATTATGTACATGTATTAAAACAGCAAACAAACAAGGTTAATCCATCCCACGAGAAGATGTAAAAGTTAACCTTGGTTTGCTCTTAGTTTTATAGAAATATAATCTTCTTATTCATGGACATTAAAAGGATGATAAAATATTTATTTTACTGATCCACCAGCTGTGTCATTTTTTTATGTTCCACCGTTAAATAATATATGAGCAAAGAGCAATTCACAAAATACAAGGTTTTACTAGACCATAATATTTTGACCAATAATTTAACACTATAACATATAGAAGTTACTAAATCATCAGTTCATTCGTTGACGAAAATTAAATACATGATAGGAATATTTTTCATTTCGAATGCATATTATTATGCACATTTTTATAGGTGTTCATTTCTAAATATGTACATATTTGATTCTCTCTTTCCAGCCCCTACCCTATCACTCTTCCATAATGTATGCATGTGCATGGAACGACTCCATTGGAACCTATTCTTTTAAAAGGTTTCCCAGTTTTATTTATAATGTATGGTATAACTGACAATGACAATGATTCAGTTTTCTCATCTTTTATTTTGTTATTTTGTATGCTGCGATGAGAAGTATTCAGTATGTAATTTATCATTTAGTACATTCCATCTTCAAGTAACTTATTCGTACATTAAAATAATTCCAAGAAATGGAAAGTTGACCAGCACAAGTAGCAACAACTGTCCTTTCACCTTTCTTTGTCTACACACATGACATGCCACATCTCTTTTATAATACAAATTAGATTAAAATGACAGCTTCAACTTACTCGTCCATATCTCCGTCTATTTCCAAAAGTGATGGCTCCATGTTTCCACTTTGTAGAGTGCTTTCTCCGTCCTCCAACTGTGCTACACTTTGATTACGTTCTTTGACAAAATTAACTCTGGAGCAGACTGTTTGCGCACTAGACACGTCGTTGCTGTCACCTAATCCAATCCTTGTCAAGTTTATCTCTTCACTTTGATATTCCCCGTCCTCAAAAGTCCTTCACAAATTATCCAAAACAAGAACAGTACATGAGAATAATATTGTATTATGTCGCTTGTATTCAAGTATCTTGTTAAAACGGTTTTGCAAAATTGCAAATGGGCTTTATTAATAAATCATAATTTCCATGCTTTTGTTGTAAAAAAATCCTATTTACTGACATAATTTTTTGAATCACTATCAGCTCGTTGTTTCCGTATCATGCACCGACGAATGAAACTCGTTAATCATGAAAACATGCAAGGAAAGCATGCATGATAATGTACTTTTATAGAAAATCATGTATAATGGAGACTAAAGTGAAGAAGGGGAGGAAATTGTTTCCTGTATTTTATGATCATACATCATAAAAATGGGTAATAGATATCAAGGGCCGGAAGATATAAAGCTTTGCAAAGCTTTGGTATGAAACTTACAGACATGCATCATTTTGTACTTTTCTTTGTCATGCGATATAAAATGTAAAGTCAAAAGAACTGCCACATGCAATGCAATAATGCAACGTACTTTAAAATGAAAATGCAGTATAATGTATATGCAGCGAGGATGATGCAAAAGACATTAATTTGATTTGTGCTTAGACTGCAACAAGGGAACTTAGAATGACACTTCAGGGATATCTTGATATATTATACATTTTTAGTGTCTGATCTGGTACCTATCGTCTCTAGATGCATCCAGCTAGGCCAGGTAAGGTACCATAAAATGCCATTATGATACACTTTCTTTATGCTTTGTTTGCTCTCTGCTGTGTTGGCCCATTTTATTCAGAAAAAATTCCATGCAATACAGTTACAAGGGCAAGAGCATAATGTGTCTGTGTCGTTTGTAATTTTACCTTGCAGTCTCTTTGTCACTTTTGTGTTTGTGAAAAGTCAATGAAAGTGCCTATCAACATCAAACATCTATCAACAAAACAAAATGCTGCATATACAATGAGAGTAACCCCGACGCGACTTGAAACAAATTAAAATGTTACTTTTTCTCATGATAACGACAACTAACTACCGACACGGAAAGAAATAATTTTTACTATGTGGCCTTAGCCTGGAATAACTTCAGTTTAAGAAAACATGGTTAAAACTTTTCAGTTAATAAATATAATCAGCATGAACTACAGAGATAGAATCACACTTCTTTTACTGCGAATCATAATCAATAAAATTCTTTCAATTTCACAATTCGGTCAAACTATAGCCTTTTGCGAGCTAAATAGTATGATGCGAAATATTTTATAGGATTTTTTTCTGCAGCTTAACCGATCATGAAAATTTTATAACGAGTGTATGTGTTTGGTTGGCATTTTAAATTTAATTGGTAACAATCAAAATCGTAAATCGTAGACCCGTTTTGCCCCCACTGCGTAAATCATTTAAGAAACTGTAATGTGCAAATATTCAATCTATCGATATTATGATGATATACGCTATGTCTAGCTGGCTAGTGTAAAGGTAAAAGAGAAAGGGTAAATAAATAACACACGTGTGAAACCAAAAATAATTACGATCGAAAAAAAGCCAAGTGATATTTGCAACCTGGAAAGCTAGACCCTCGCAATTTTTTATACTTTGGCCTATTTGGAAGATTAGTGAAAGCCATTAATCATTTCTCGGTCGCAACTTTCACATCGTCGTGAGGGGTCGTGATTATCAGTCAGAGGATTTGTTATATAACGGATGCATAAAAATGTATGCAGGTAATATACATAATGCATTGTATAGCTTTGAGTAGAAAGGGTAATGATTTATCCAGGGTATTATACAAAGCACACAAGCAACTTATGCTCAACCACACCACTCGAAGACATAAAATTAATTATGATTGATCAATAGTCAATAGTGAAATGGAGAGAAAACATTGGTCTAGTACAAAAGTACAAAATGCGTTTACAAGAGTAGCAAAATACCCACGAGCACAAATATAACATGCTAAGCTAAAAGTAAATTACTAAAAAATATTATAGATTTTCATATGAAGCTAAAAATGATCCGATGGAATTGGATTTCAAGTGCTGGAAATCTGCGTAGGTATATCACTTTCACCAAAATCCATAACGTGCATACATTGTATATTGCACGCTGCACGTGTGCTACTGGACAAAATGGTGCAAAAGCGCAGAAAATTTATTAGCTAAAAACGCATTGCCATTTCTCTTCTCCATCATAACTCAACTAAAATGCTATTTGTCTAAACTGACTATTGTCCACTTTGTCCAGCTATAATACTTAATCCTATCTTAAAACAAGAAATTAGCAAAATAATTAGATATCATAAATCAAGAAAGTATACCCAGCACCTTTTTCCAGCAAATATATATTATAAATGGCTCAAAATGGAACAGGAAAATTTGCCATTCGCAAAAATGTAATTTTCCTTTCAAATCTCGCTTCAAACCCAACTTTTACCAAGTACAAAAACATACAAGGTAACGCCCACCTTTTTACCCTCGTAAGTAACGTAAAACGTGGTAGCATGCACTAAAATTCAATTGTATACTGTTTCAAGAATTTGAAGAATAAACGAATAAATATAAGTTGAGTGAGTTAATGGGGAAAATGTGTACTCTAAGTAAGAGAATTGAGCAAACAAAGTCTAAGTTTGATGGTATAATGGTGAAAGTAGCACACAAGCACACTATTCACTCTCTTTTTTTATAGTACCTACCTAAAATCCAGGCCGAGAGAAGCAAAAAAAAGGAGTTGTTGGAGCTACAGCAGCAGTCACTTGTTTCCTCTCACAGTCAACACTTATGGAATACTAAGGTTGGAGATGCGAAAATCGCCTTGTATATATAAACAAAAAGTGGAACATTAAAAAATGTGCTGCTGCTCTGTATATAGTGTAATGGAGTGAATGAGGGAAGGGAAAGGACGGGACGAGGTTCCACGATAAATTTCGTTCCGTTTTTTCTTTTTCTCTACTTTCTTTTTTCGTCGAGTTTTCTCTGCTGAAGTCAAGATCATGGTAATTTTACACACAAGACACCCCCGACCAGACGTAGTCGTCGTACATTAACCACAGCCTTGCAGTTTTAACTTTTTTTGCACTAGCAAAAATCTGCTCCACCCAAACATGTACATTATATCGCATATATATACATATATTCTGTTACGCGAAGAAGCTATGAACCTTTTTATGGCAATTTAGTACAAAATTGTAACAAACAATGCTACTATTATGTTTTGTGCAGGGAAAATGCTTACATTATAAAAGGTAGTATGCAAGTTGTAAAACTTGTGACATAAAAAGCATGAATGAATGTATGAAAACAAAGTGGACATAAAAAAGATGAATCAACAAATCTAAAAACACATTTAAGGTTTACATGGGTTTTATTTTAGTAACAAAATAGGCTGACACAAAAAATTTGCAAGTGCATTAATAATTTTGTGCATATTCAATAATCGACTGCTGAGTCAAGTCCTCCAACAAACCTTCCAATCGATGCTAAATCCTTTCTGGTGTTAGCGGTAAGCCTTTTTACTGATGAGGGGTTTTGCGATTGAGGTGTTAACACACCACAAATACAGTCACAAGATAAATGTTCATGAGGGCTGCGTACATATTTGTTGTCCATGTAGACCTGGCTGGATTACTACTGAGTTGGTGTAAACTTCAAAGATAACCTGTAATCAATTGTAAAAATGCTAATTAATATACTTGTCCAGTTTTTAATAGTTGACGAAAAAGAATGCTAGGTAAACTTGTGGCCAACAAATATGGCTACAATTAATTGGTATTTTTAAACGAATTTTTTCAGCAAATTACATAGTAAATTTGAATCATAATTTACGGCTCATTAGAGGTGTCAGAATTATAAAACATCATGAAAATCGTTTAAATGCGCATTCCTAAACTAGTTCATCCCCATTCGCACCTTTCTTCTAGCTGTCTAAAATAATCGAAATGAAGACAACAAAACTTTTAGTGTACAAAACTTACCACAGAGAAACGTTTGGTGTCACAACAGAGAAGAATTCCACAAATCAATTATTGAAGTTGCAAGCCAAGTTTACATGTCCCCTTCAATGCCGTGAAACCTACGAAATAGGAAAAAAACAACAGATTAATATTTGCACCAAAATTAACAGATTTGCTCAGGCTTTATTTAATATGTTTAAACTTAATTTGTCAGTACATTGCATAGCAAGTTTGAATCATAATTTACGGCTCATTAGAGGTGTCAGAATATGAATCATCATGAAAATCGTTTAAATGCGTATTCTTAAAGCGATGAAATTATAAATGTTTACCTTAGTTTCTATCACCGAAAGCAATCTGTCTTCCTTGGTCTGTAAACCTGTCAATTAAATGAACATATCAAATTAGGTAACTACAACTAGCTTTGAGACATCAAACCAATTATATATTATTTGAAATATACGAAGTGCTCAGTTTATATGTTTTTCCTTTCATTATTAATCCAAAGGTGTCCTAAGATTAGCATCATTTCAACGTATATTTCTAGAGAGTAGTATTAATTGATAAATTGATTTAAGCTTACCACTCTTAAAAATGCACCAAGACGCCAAAAGGAAGGTTGTATTCTTCAAAAACTGCGGGACGTACAACGTGGAGGTGAATCTGCAACAATATAAATTTTTAAAAATAATGAAAATGCTCACTGAAACTTGGAGGAAATGACATTTCTAATGAAGTACAGTACACTCAGGTAAAAGATTTCCTTTCATGTAGATTCCAAAGGTGTCCTAAGATTGACATCATTGTAAAATACTGTACTCGGCTATTATTAACTTAATTTCATTTGACCACTTACATTATTCTATTCCACCAGACCTTCTCCAGAACAGGATATCTTCAGATCTTTCCTCATCTTGATTAACGATGATTCATTTCGTCCGGAATTCTTTAATTCAATGTAATGCAGCCGTTACCTCCAAATCCTGATACCTCCGGCCTCCAATTTTCGGGCCTGGCATGATGGTTGACATGATTTACTCCGACCTTGACCACGTTTTCCTGTAAATTTAGAACAACCCCAATTAATATACAACACAATTAAGATGGACACCTTCCCGTTCGGTGCCTGGTCCTGCCATAATCAAATTTCGCCTTCTTGTCAAACTTACCCATTTTAACTTCTCACTGGAAAATACTTCAAATCGCTAAATAACTACAGCTAATTATTAGAAAAACTAGAAAATTTCCAAGTCCGATGATAACTGACAGAGGTGCTGCTGGTCCTGGTCCAGTTTCTTTGAGTGAAAGAAGTGAAGTGCGGAGTGGGAGCACTGAATTACTGAATAGCTCGCCGAATGTGATCAGAAGAAAACTTGTCCAGAGTCCAGGGTTGTTATTCACAAAAAAAGGCTTAAATAGGTCGCAAGCCGTTTTTAATTTGAGACCAAGCTTAGCCAGGTATTAAGCCTGATCCAAATGTTATTC
>JAQFXM010008638.1:0-10425 GCA_034693345.1 Entomobrya multifasciata | reverse complement strand
GTTCGAAATTTAATGGAGAATTCATTAGTGAAATAAAATTTACCGACCAAATTAGCATATTAACGACCAACTCAATTAAAAAAATGATCAGTGATCACTAGGCCAAATTTGGATGTCAGACATCCAAATTTGGCCTAATTGACAAGAAAATGGTGTGTTTTTGGAGCAACTCATCCAAATTTGGATATCAGACATCCAAATGTGGCGCATCCAAATTTGGATGTGCGACATCCAAATTCGGCCGATGAGCTCATACTGTTATTAGTCGTTCTCCATATAATGCCCACTCATCCCAAATTTTCATAAATCCAGCATATTCCAACCACCCATAAGACTTCATATACCAATATCTATTAAACAAGCTAATTTGTTGTACTGAAGTTGTGTGATAAAAGCTAAGAGGCATTATGTGACAACTGTAACCAAGTTCAGTCATTACGTTTTGTATTCGATCACTATCTAATTTAACCACACTGTTTGATGTTAAATATCCATATTTTTTAGTCAAGTATTTGGGAATATAGTTCTTGAACCCCAGAGTCGAGTTAACAGACTCAAAGATGTCTTGAGTAACTTTATCAACACCTTGCAATTGAAAATCTTTTTGAAAAACATCCACTAAAGTTCGTTTCAGAGAGTGTTGAGCGATATTTTGAATTATTCCTTTGTCCAAAGCCAGAATTTTATATGAAGCTTTAAAGAATTGTGTAAGTGACGCAAAAACTCTTGGTGGTATCGGTACTGTGGTTAAGCTTGTTAATTCATTTTCATAATATCCCCGAATCATCATTCGCATAAACAAAGCCACAAATACATATGTTCGTACTAGTGTCTGCCTAGTCATGTAACTAAGGATAACACGTTTCAAAATATTTGCAAAAAATAAATGGGCAAACATATGCAAAATTGTCATAATTGATCCAAAAATCCACAAATGCTTGTGAAGTGGATTTATCCAAGTAGAAAATTTCAATGAAAAATTTAATCTGTCTGCTTCATGCTCAGTAAATTTACTTGCGCAGTATATCAGTCTTAAGGAATCGAATTTGATAACTTTATAGGTTGTTTGTAAAGCATTTGTTAAACTTTTCGAGCGTACACCAAACGATTCAAGGAATAAGACAACATTCGCAACCAGTGGAGCCACGACAATTTGTTTAAATGAAGCTTGATTATAGCGCTTCATGTCTTGAAAGCTATAACTTATATATCTAATAAACGTCTGGTTATGAAATTCTCTTGCTAAAGTTAAAACAGATAATATTGTTGATGAGCAAATTGGTGAAAGCTTATAAACTAATTTGTCACAAAGTCCTACATTCTCAGTTGGAGATTCCTCCGCATTATTAATCAAGTTGTAAACAAAATGAAATATATTCTGCCATCCAACTTTCCAATAAATTGAATGATGAATAAATATAGGATCAATAGAGTCTTGAAGATCATAGATCTCATTTAAAGATATTTCCACAGCTAATTCACGTAAAAGAAACATATTTTGATACACAGATTTGTCTGCAAGAACAATATTTGGTAAATATGGAGCTTGAGTGGATAAGACGTGTATAAAATTAATTGATTTAGAAGCACAGGTCTTTATCAAAACCATTAAAGTAGTTGGCTGAACTAAATACTCTGAGAAATTAAGAAATCCGTAATCATCAAAAATTACGTTTTTGAAATTTGTTGGAATTTTTAAATTTTTTTAGCCTTTGCTCCGTGTTTTGTAAAACTTAACGCCAGGTTTATAGTTATCTACGGAACGACGTGGATAATACGGGGTACAAGCTGGTGTGATTATTATATCGAATCTTTTTTTAGACAATTTGGAAGGCCATCTTCTTGTGTCGATCAGATTGCTAGTTGTGACTTTGGTAGTGTTGGAAAGTATATATGGTTTTGGAATTATAAACTTCTGAAAGAATTGCATGCCTAGTTTGTCGTCGTTGACACACCTGGAAAAATATTTTGGGTTTGATTCTAAACCATACCATATAAACTGGAAATTTTCTGGATTTTTTCGACTAACGAGGAAATGACCAGGTCACTAAATTGGCTAGAGCTTTGAAAAATAGTGAAATATATCAATTTTAGTACGCTGATTACGAATGTAATTACCAAAATCCCGAATGGAGCCATTTGGAATTATGCGGAACGAATAGAGGTAACGCTTTTGTAATGGCGTTTTTTACCTGATAAATATTGCTTTCAAAAGTCCTATTTTAGATCGTTTCTCATAATTTCAAATGGCCCCATTCGGGATTTCGGTAATTATATTCGTAATCAGCGTACTAAAATTAATATATTTCACTATTTTTCAAAGCTATAGCCGATTTGGTGACCTGGTCATATCCTCGTAAGTGCTTGCATAATTGTGTAAATGCAGAAACCCGACTTTCCAACAGCTTCACAAAGGATGCTCATTATTATTATTATACCTCATTATTATTATTTCAGTTGAACTTTAATATTTCTCATGATTTAACGTTTAGTTGCTTTGCTTAGAAATATCGCTTGATCAAAGCAGCAGGAATGAAATAAACCAAAAATGGTTAATTTCAATGAGCTTGAATTTCTCAAATGGCCATGTTAGACTTATATTTGCAAGCTGCCAGTGTATTACACATCATAATTTTTGTTCGAGGCCAAACTTTTACATGCATGCATTCCTGATAATTTTGAAGTTTAACCTTTCAAAACAACAAGCCTTGAAAGTCTAAAAAGAAATGTAGTTTTATAAATGTCGGTGTCACGGTAAAATACAAGTTAGCGAGCAATTTGCATCCAATTGTAGAACAAGATTGACGCAAAATAGAAATGTTGTTACAAAATAACTAACAAATTCTAATAGTTAATGGTTTCTTCCAGTTCTAGTTCAAAGAAACAAGGTCACGTTTTAAAACTTCTCTGTACAAGGTTGCCATTTGGTTTCGATTTACTATACAGAAATTTCAAATAAAGTGCTTATCACAAACTTGTAATGGGTAATATTTAAAACATAAAAAACTATATTCAAACAAATACTTGTGGAAAACATGACCATAACTTAGTATAGGCCAATTTTGGTTTTGCACTTTTGTATCACAAATGTGTTCAGTTTGGCTTATACAAGGCAAAGATTTTTATCAACAAAAATCAGTCGATTCTATTAGCCGTCTTCCCTTTAGCAACAATAATTTACCCCTTCCACATAACAGTAAGCAGTTTAATGCTTGGTCGATATGAACTGAATTTTTAATATCATTTCAAAACTAAAAACACATTTATTTCCAACCACAGTTTACAACGGTTAACGAATTAGCAAATGTTGAACTATTTCCCAAAAACTAAAGTATCAAACGACTAATATAATTGCTTCAAATGTCAGAAAAACGCATTTATTTTTAACCACGGTACAAAACTAAATTTACAAATATGCAAAGCAAGCATTATATAGTAAATTATAAATTATAGACCGAATCATCAAAACCTTAAAAATTTCTGAAAAATTGTGTGAATACATTGCAAGTAAACAAATTTTGTTCATATTGTTACATTCCAATCTTTCTACCCAGTGTAAACCATATACTTCAGGTTTGCTCCACGAGTTTAATCTGTATGGGATAGATACACTCGAACTTGTGGAGAAACAAATTGACAAAGATTTTCCATGACATTGCAGAAGAGGAAAACATACTTTTTAGTTTAAGTGAATAGTGAATAAGAGAACAGCTTTTTTATTTTTATGCAACGAATATCCTGCATCAGAAAACGAACCATAAAACTGACAATTCGATAAATTTTACAATGGTTTTACTTAACTGCGTTTTTAATTTACATATTTGGAAAAAAGTAACAAATATATGAATTTTATCCACGTTGTGGATTTTAACCACATCTAAGATAATGAACATACATATTCTAACATCAAAATTAAGATAAACAATAAAATAATTTTCAGAAGTCCAATAACAAATTAGCATTTTTGGTTAGTATATTTCTTCTGTTTTCTAAGGTGTAATGTGCGTTTTCAAATGAAACTGTGTAAAATTGGGCTGCTCATAATAAATTACAATTGTTATTTAGGATTCGATTCAAATGCTGTCCAAAACCATTTCATTACAGCCCAATTGGCAACTTTTAACGTGTTCTTAAAACACGTAAAGTTCAAAGTATGCATAATTTATGGCCTTTTTCATAAATACTGATTTTTTCACGATTTCAACTACGAGACAAGCAACTTTTCATAAATATTTTACGATCGGAAAGCTATGAGCATTTATTTCACATTTAACTTTAATTACCTTAACTGCTTAGACTAATTTGTTTTCGAATTTAGAGTACCACATTGTCAAAAAATTTATGTGAAATAGTTTTTGTATCAAGTTGAAGCTTTTAAAGGGATGCAATAGCATTATAAATAATTAGTCATAATTTTTTTTTGATTTGATAACTTGATCTAAATTATATGCAATTTGCACACCTTTTTGCTGAACCAATTTATATTTGTATTTCTATTGGCTTATTAACCATTCCAAGTCCAAAAAGTTTTAAATTTTTGAACAAATGGTGACAAACTTCTACCACGAAAATGATCACATTTAAAAAGTATACCGCTAATAATATAATTACTGCTGCAGCAACCTTTTCAAAGTTAATATCGTCCACATCATCCACCTTATCTTGTAATATAGTCCCACTTTGAAACAATTTACTCCTCAATCGTCCACCATACAAGGCCCAATCATCCCAAATTTTCATTAATCCAGCATGTTCCAACCACCCATAAGATTTAATATACCAATACCTATTAAACAAGCTTATTTGTTGTACCGAAGTTGTTGGGTAGAACTGAATCGGCATCAAATGACAACTATAACCTAAATTATTTATTACGTTTTTTATTCGATCCATTTCTAATTTAAGCCTACTATTAAGTGTTACGTACCCATATTTCTTTGTCAAATATTTTGATACAGACTCCTTAAAGCCATGCTCGAAATTTACAAGCCCGCCAAGATCCCGCCCATGGCTATACACACCCTGCATTTCAAAGTCCTTTTTAAATAATTCCATCAAACTACTTTTTTGGGATCTTGTGGCAATTTCATGGATCAAGTCATTTTGAAAAGCTACCATTTTATAAGACGCATCAAAAAATTGCTTAAGGGATTGAAATATTTTTGGTGGTATTGGTGCCGTGGTTAAGCTTGTTAGTTCATTTTCATAATATCCCCTAATCATCATTCCAGTAAACAAAGCAACCAATAAATAGATTCGTTTTAATGACTGTTTTGTAATAAAACTTGTTAAACTTTTCGACCCGTTTTCGAAAACTAAGTGTAATACCATATTTACTAATAAAAGAATAGTTCCAAAAACCCACATCGTTTTGTGAAACGGATTAACCCAACTACTAAATTTACACGATGACCGGTTATCTTCTTCATGTTTAAATTTACTACTACAGTAAATTATTCGCATGGAGTCAAACTTTATAATTTTATACGTTGTCAGAAGAGGTTGTATCATAGTTTTGGAATGAAACCCAAAAGATTTTAAAAGTTCTACAATATTTGCAACCAACGGCAAAATTGATATCTTCTGAAACGGCGACTGATAATAAAGTATTATATCATTAGGGTTTCTAGTATTGTACATTTTAAACGTTTGGTTGTGCACTTTCCTAGCCAATGTAAGAACAGATAATATATTTGACGAACAAGTTGGTGCGAGCTTGTATACCAACTTGTCACAGTAAAACGGGTTTTCCAAAGAATACTGTTCAGAACTTGGATTTATAGTGTAGAGGAAATGAAATGTGCTCTGCCATTCAACTTTCCAGTAAATTGAGTAATGAATTTGTAACGGATCGATAGGAGCTGTAATATCAGAAATCTCACTCAAAGGTATTTTAATGCTAAGTTCCCGTAAAAGGGAGATATTGTGGTGTACAGATCTGTCCACTAACAATACATTAGGTAGATACGGCGCTTGAGTAGCTAATACGTGTATAAAATCGATAGAGGTTACAGCACAGGTCTTTAGTAAGACCATTAAAGTTGTAGGGTGTACTAAATACTCTGAAAAGTGTAGAAATCCGTAGTCGTCAAACAAAACATATTTGTATTTTCCACGAAATTTAAAGTCTACAAGTTTTGTGTGTCGAACTTCGCGAAGCGTACGACCTGGATTATAGTTAATTATTGAATGTGGTGGATAATATGGAGTACAGGCTGGCGTGATAATAATATTAAATCGTTTTTTGGAGAACTTTGTAGGCTTTCGTTTGCAATCTAATGTATCTATATGTGTAGTACTATTGGTAAAGATGAAAGGGTTTGGGATTATCAGCTGTTGAAAGAAGTCCAGAGCTATTTTATTTGTAGTACGACAACCAGAAAAATATTTGGCTTTTGATTCTAATCCATATGAAATGAACTGATAATTTTCTGGGTTTCCCCTGCTTAGTACTTGCATAACTTTGTAAATACAGAAACCCGGTTTCCCATCAGCAATGGTAAGTGTATTTACTAAAAAGATAACTTTTAGCAGAACTTTAAAATTCGTCATGATTTAATTTCGTTCTTGGGTATGAAGCGTAAACTTTTCTAATGTTGCTTTGGCAAAGTTTGGTGGTACCATAGATCCTTTTAAATAACAAAGGTTGCATTTCTATAACCTCAAATTTCAATTTTGCATGTAAATATACTACACAAAACGGTCAATTACAAACTAAACACTTTTAGCTAAAACATTTGCAGCTTTAATTTTATTATGTGAAGATTTAGAAAAACAAAACCAGAAAACACTTAAACTAATAATGTGTTTTCCCAAACTGAAAATCTACTCAAACAAAAATAATTACACTTTTGAAGGCGGTTATTTAATAAAAACTTGTTCAAAATAATATTTCAAACACGGTAATGTTTAACTTCGAAAACATTAATCTTTCTAGCAGTTGTATTGTGAAAAAAGTATTGGGCTTAATCAAAGTATAAATCAGTATTAAATGATGGAGATATGAATTTTATTACGAAAGAACTTTAAAATGTTTACAATGAGTTGTATGCTAACCTTCAGTGTAAATATAATGCTAGGAAATTGTATTTAACGTGTCTTTTACAAGGTTATGAAGTTGTTTATTTTGCCAATCTTAACGTCCAAACATAATTTCAAATCGTGATTAGAAATTTTAGATGAAACTCCACTATCATAAATACCGATTCTAATAAAAAAATAGCTGATAACCTACCGCAATGTTTTAATAGGCCAATTATTTTTATAGACTTATAAAACTTGGTTTGGTAAGTTTTAGGTAAACAAAAAGTTTATTTGAAGAGTTTGTAGCAATATAAGTTCACACTTTTAAACAAAAATTAAATTTTAAGAATTTTGACTAATCCTTAATTCTTTTTTCAAAGTTGTTAACGATTAATTGAACATTGAACCTTACCAAGACTGGCTTAACAGTACAAATAGTTTTTAGGGGGGATGGCCATGTTACTTACTTTGTTCAAAACAAAATATTCATGTTATTCCAGTGAGCCCACATAATGTGTAGAAAATAAACAGTTTTATCCGATTTACTGCAGTATATAAAATGATTTTAGTAAAATGCAGTATCAGAACTTTCCTAATGTGCTGTTTAATATATAAGCTCATTTTATCACCCCGTTTTCGTTATGACCTTTCTCTATAACCGATGTTACAACGTCTACAAAACGACCGAAAATACTACAAATACTTGTAAGTCTTGAACATTATATTCCTAGACAGAATCATGATGATTGGAATTTTTCGTTTTCAGTACTACAAATTTATTCACACAATCGTTTGGTGAAAACCAATTACAAATAATAAAAACTGAATCAATTTCAACTTGTTAATATTTCTTCCGTCTGCAGGCATCAATATTATTCGAAAAATTGATGGCATAAATAAGGTCAAAAGGCTTTTACAATACAAGCTACCCGTTTTGTTAAAAAAGATAGAATTTGCTGCTCTTACTATCAAAGGTTTGTATACCTAATAATAAATCAAGCTTATAGACCAGTTAGCGTGTGCGCTTGCGTATTATGTTCAGTGTTTTATTTTCATGTAAGTTTAAATATGTAAATGTTTTAGGGAAGATCCCTTAAAACTTATTTATATCAGTATATACTTTTGTTAATACTTTGTATCTACAATTTAGATAATGTTATGAGTTCAATAATAACTTGAAAGCTACACTTACTTAAATAATTCGTTGAGTTAAGTTTTTAATTTGAAATAAAATGTTTGAAGTAGTATGTGTAATAATATGAAGACAAAACTTTGCCTTTCATGTTTCATCACAAAATTACCCGGTACTCTATCACTTTCCTGCTTTAATAGGAACCTTTTCCGCAATAGCTCCTGCTGCTGCGCTACCGCCACCACCAGGCTTATGAGTTGGAACAGTCAAAGTTGCCAGAAATGTCAGCCTAGGATTATGAGTTGGTACAGTCAGTGTAGACAAAAAACCGATTTTTGGATTTTGGGTTGGAACTAAAATTTCAACAAAGTTACTAATCAAAATTTCTACAAAAGTAATAATACGTAATTATATACAAGGGAACAGCTTAATAACCTGATGGTGCACTCTCCGAAATGTATGTAAGAAATTGCATTGCAAAAATGCACACAAAAATATGTTTTAGGAATTTCATTACTGATTTTTATGTTTTACGTTTTTTGATGTTTATAATGCTTGCGTCTTCTAAGTCGTATAAGAATTGGTCAAACATTTTACACTTTATATACCCAATAGCCTCTAGAGAAATTACATATTGGCATGTTGGAGAATTAATTACTGTAGAGAAAATAATTAGTTACTCCTTAAAGTTCGCAAAGGTCTTGTGACCCATTGAGCCAGAAATGTTAAAACTCATGATCTTCAATAACAAATCATTGGTGAATTCGGTATAGCGTGGTAATTTCATTTCGATATTTCAACGGCAATAAATAATACTCCACATGTCACATGACATGAATTTTTTCACGTAAGCCCACGTGACCAGTAATAAACTCTCAAGCTTTTGAGCGACTTCACTATATTTTTAATGGATATAACAAGCCGTCATTGATACTTGCTCTCATTACTGACTTGTATGATATAATGAGTTCCGAGAAACAAGAAGTGCATAAAAGTATGTTGGAACCGAGTGATTAGCCGCAGAAGAATAATATGGTTTTTTACAAATTTGTACCACGAAAAACATATTTTAGCATAACTACTACTTAATGACACCCATTAGAACTGTAGAAATTAATATTTTTTATTAGAACACCATTTTCAATAAATGTAAGTTTCATGTGACTTATGAAAGAGCAACTTAAATTACAATAACAATTAAGAAAGTTACTTTTTGACTGAGAAACTGACTAAAAAACATGACTAAACAACACTATTTTAGTAGCTTACTGTTAAATAGTGATACTACATTAACATTGTGTTAAATATATTCATTAAAATAAGGAAGAATAAAATATTTTAAAATTTTCTAATTCAGCTCAAATACTCATTTGTGGATTTCATAACTTTTTATTATAAGTTGTGTGTTTTCCTAAAGTCTACACATTTTTAAATTCAGCTTCCACACAAGCCTCCACAAAATTATGTTCTCTTGGTCTATACAAAACATACTGTATTTTCATAAAATCCCCTTTCAATTCCTCGGTCGGACTTCCCCTCAACAACACATTATACTCCACTCCCTTCTTAACTTCACTATTAGGTATATCAATCTGATAAAACCTATCAATCGGCAAACCAGTTCCTTCATGTATTGTAATCACATTTATCAAAATCGCTAGTTCTTTAATATCTCCACTGGGTGCAAAACTCAGCTCCACTCTTTTATTAATTCCATCTGCCTTAAGTCCACAAATTTCTCCCCTTTTACCAGAACAGCCTTCAAAAAACCAGTCCACTACTTGAGCAGGCCCACCACAAGAACGATAACCGTTTACTCGACCCAACGTACTATAGGAATCCACTAATAAAAGGGCAATACTAACATTCGGATTAAAACTAAATAAATCGTCACCTTCCTCCGAAAACTTAATAATAGGCGAACCCCTTAATATTTCACCGAATCCCACAATTAAAATAACTATTCCCAAAAATTTCACCATTTTTTTCTATTATTAAAATTTAATTACTTATTTTCCCGAATAAAAATGGCAAATGAAAGAAAAATATACAAAAATATCTTAAATCAACTTAAGTGAAAGGGTTCAAGGTTACAAATCCAAACATCTGCCAAAATATTATGCACCAGATGTTCTAATGACTTTATTCGTTTAATCATAAATATTGATATATTTATTTGAGCACAAAATTAGTATTCTTTGAGTATTACACATTTTCGAATTCTGTTTCAGCACAAGCTTCAACCGAGTTATCTTGTTGCTTTATAATCA
>JAQFXM010008637.1:0-10427 GCA_034693345.1 Entomobrya multifasciata | reverse complement strand
ATAATCCTTTTTAATGTTACCCATTTTTTCAATCAGATCAATAAATGGGGCATAAATTGGTGCAAGCAATAATTGAATATCCGGTGATACTGCATTTCGTTCAGCTATTGTCTGATTTAAAGCCAGTGAACTGTGAATATATCCTACTGCATTGTTCAGAAATGGAGTTGACATCAGCCCAGTGCCATTTTTTATGTAGTTTGTGAACGTTTCAATTGTAAGATCTCTAGGAACATTGTAAGCTTTATTGGGAGATTCCACAATGAATGGCCCCACATTGACCACTATGTGATCTTGAAGGTTTTGGCCTACAGGAAGGTCTACAATTGGTTTTATCTGTAAACCAACAGGGAAAATTATTATATCAATACTTCAATACATACATTGTTAACATATTTTGTAAAATGAAACGTACACCAAGTTTTGTCAAATGTCGTTTTGGACCGATTCCTGACAACATTAATAATTTTGGACTGTCTATTGCCCCCGCTGAAAGAATTATTTCCTTTTTTGCCTTAACAAATCGCGTTACACCGTGTCGTTTGTACGTTATTCCAGTAGCTCTTTTGTCTTCGTTAAAATGCACTTTCAAAACTCTTGCGTATCGGTAAATCAGGAGATTCTTTCTATTCAAGATTTGTTCTAGAAAGGCTAAATAAGCGTTGTGCCGTCGACCATGCTTGATGGTGAGGTCTAGTGGTCCAAAAGCTGAAAAGTTCATTTTAAAACTGTTTATCAAACAATTTATGATACGATTTAACAAAACTGGTTAACTTTGCATATATTTTAGTACCCGCTTCCTGTAAACCGTTTACGTCCTTTGTTGGATAACCCATTTCATAGGCAGCTTCCAAAAACTCCCTCCTAAGTTGCGTTTCGTTTGATGGAGAAACATACACACCTTTGCCATCATTGGAATGAAATTTTTCTTGAATTTAAAACAAAATAGTAAACTATGTTATTACAAATAAAGCTTCAGACGTAACTGTAAAAGATTATCACGTTACGGCACACCATTAAAATAAAGTCCGTGATAGTCTTCGATGTTCTTAAAATTTCTTAAGACACTTTTGAATCTCCAATCATTGTCGCCAGATAATTCCGCCCATTTATCGTAATCGTTTTTATTGCCTCTTTGAAAAAACATTGCGTTAAGGTTACTTGTACCTCCAAGGCCCTTCCCTCGTGGCCAGTAGCTGGACTGCAGAGAACGTATCAAACAGTATTTCAGTTTTACATATCAACTGAAACATTAATTGACATGACATGTTTAAACACAAACCTGATTTTTAAGAGCCAGACATGCATTTTTCTGAGGTACTGTGTAAAACCCATAATCAACCTGAGAAGAATGCAGTATCGTTGAAAAGTATGCTGGAACGTATTGCATTGGGTTTGGATTTCCTCCAGCTTCTAATAATAGCACACTGTACTTTCCATCTTCAGTCAGTCTATTTGCAAGAACTGAGCCTGCAGATCCTGCACCGACTGAAACGATAATTTATTAATAGACAATTCTTATTTTTATGCTGACGTAAGTTATATCATATTTAAATGCTCACCGATTATAAAATCGAATTCCTCTACTTCCCTCTGGTAACCTTTTAAACTTTGACTTTGCAAATAGTCTGAATACTCATCCCAAAATCCATATAGTAGTACAACAAGTGGAACAGCGTTAAACAATGCTGATGCAATGGGTAACGGAAAGTGCACTGGTGCCAATGCTGTGGAAGCTCCACTTCCACCAATTAGTCTATTCATTGTTGGTAGATTGTACAGAAGAAGAATTTTGAGAACGACTTTACAGAGAACGTGTACCTTTATTAATAACGATCTCCACTGAAAGCGATCATGGAGTATTTATATGTTCTTGTCATTTGATCAGTTAGGTTAATGAACTGGTTTCAGAATAAGAAGCTTAGCTATTATTTATACACTTTATCGTTGTTTCATTACAAAATACTACACTGAGCTCCAGGTACAATCGGGTAAATTGTTCAGATCTAAAACGTTGAGCTTATAAAGCCTTTCCCAAAGCAGCTCACATTCAACATATTTTTAACTTTAATATGTTCCAGTTAATACAAGGTCAAATACTCCTAAACAAGTGGCGCATCAAACGTTGATACTATATGCATTTAACTTTTATACTTGCACAAAAACTAGCAGACAGACACTCAAGGTCAGTGCAACCAAGATTGCATAGCTTTTAGTATAGGACAAGATTGTAATCAAAGGTCCCTACTTTTTACGAATTTACTGTCAATATACACAGTAAAGGTGAATGCACGCTCGAAGGTTTATTTAGGTCAGTACTTCTGAAAACACACACGATTAAAATGGAAACTTTGTTTTGATGTCCGACAAAGACCGTTTTTTGCTTCAGTTAAATACTATTAAATATTAAAAAGATGGACAAGAATTTGCTTATAAATTGTTCGATGATGCATAACAAGTTTTTACGAAAAAACAATTGCGCAAAAATTAATCTTCCAGTACATATTTACTTGCTTGCCAATTTATTATTCTTCATTAGTATAAGTAGCTGTCTCAATGTTTGGATTGTATTACATAATATACTACTTTATAGTAAAGTACAAGTAACCAAAATATCACAACAAATGGCAAAACAGAACATTTTTAAGGTACATACTTTGTAATTTTTTTTATATGATAAAAAATATGAGGAAAATGTCATAATAATTCCCAGACATAAATTATAGGTTAACACAACTGCTGATTCCAGTCAAAGAATATTATATTAGATAACTTCATTCTATTTGCATAAAAATATACTACATCGTGGTGAATAGTAACATGAACAAAAATCACAAATAGTAATTAAACCCATTAAATCTTTCCTTGACCTTTCCAGTGGTCCAGTATTATTTGGGATGCCTTGTCAGCAATCATGTACACAGCTGCATTAAGATTGCTATTCGGAATTTCTGGTATTATGGAAGCGTCTACGACACGTAGTCCCTTTGTTTTGAGAACCCTATCGTCAAATTAAATTTCCAATGTTGTTCCAAATTTATAATGAGAATGTCATTCAAAATATATGGCATACATAAATACCTACAAATAATTGAAATTACCTTAATTTAGAGTCAACTACAGCCAATGAATCATTTGCACCGCTGCCCATTGTGCAGGTTCCACACGGATGATATACAGTAAATGTCCAATGACGAGCATAACATTCGTAATATTGTATACTTTTTAGTTGGTATTTTTCACACCCGTTTAAATGCTTATTCATCAGATGACCTCCCATTTTCTGAAACACTTTCGTCCTCTCTACCATTGTTACGGTAAAATTCATTCCTGTCATAAAAAGTATAGAACATTACTACGGCCCCGGCCCTTGATACTTATAATATTTAGTAGAATCTTTCAAATGTGAAGTCGAATTACCATCAGTCATCATTTTGATGTCATCCGGATGACTAAAATATCTCGGATTTAATATAGGCTTATCCAAAGGATTAGCACTAGCTAGTCTCATTTCGCCCCTGGATTTTGGCTTTCCAAGCATTACGACAATATGAAAGTTGTCCTGATTTTCAATGCCTCGCCAGAAGGACCGTAAAAATCCTTTTTTAATACTGCCCGTTCTTTCAAGAGTTTCAAAAAGTGGTGCATATATTGGGACAAGCAGTAGTTGAATATCTGGTGAAACTGCATTTTGTCCCGCATTTTTTATCTGAGTAAAAGCCAGTGAACTATAAATGTAGCCTACAGCGTTGTTAAGAAGTGGAGTTGACATCAGTCCAGTGCCATTCTTTATGTAGTTTGTGAACGTTTCGATTGTAAGATCTTTAGGAACATTGTAAGTTTTATTTGGCGAGTTCAAAATGAATGGTCCAACGTTGGTCAATATATGGTCCTGAAGATTTCGACCAACAGGTAAATCTACGATGGGGTGTATCTGTAAGCCATCAGGAAAAAATTTAAAGACTGCGTTACATTTCTAAAGCACATAGTAAGTATATTGGAACGTACTCCAAGTTTTGTCAAATGTCGTTTTGGACCGATCCCTGAAAGCATTAATAACTTTGGACTGTCAATTGCTCCAGCTGAAAGAATTATTTCCCTTTTTGCTCTCACAAATCTTTCCACTCCGTGCCGTTTGTATGTCACTCCAGTGGCTTGATTATTTTTGTTAAAATGTACTTTCGATACTCTTGCGTATCGGTAAATCTGTAGGTTTTTCCTATTTATAACTGGTTCCAGAAAAGCAGCATAAGCATTGTGTCTTCTACCATTCTTGATTGTGAGATCAAGTGGACAAAATGCTATATAACCAATTTACAATTCATATTCCAGATAGTGTTGCATAGAAAAGATAATATTAAACTTTGCATAAATTGAGGTACCAGCTTCCTGTAAACCATTTACATCCTTTGTTGGATAGCCCATTTCACGAGCAGCTTCCAGAAACTCGGGCACAAGTTGCTTTTCATTTGATGGAGAAACATAGACTCCTTTACCATCACCGGAATGCCATTTCTCTTTAATAAAAATACAGATCATTTCGAAACTGGTTTGACGTAAAAATATATTATTATCAAATATTTTTACCATTAAAATATATTCCATGATAGTCCTCAATATTCTTAAAATTTCTTAAGATGTTATCGAATTTCCATTCATCGTCTCCCGATAATTCTGCCCATCTATCATAATCGTATTTGTGGCCTCTTTGAAATATCATAGCGTTTAGGTTGCTTGAACCTCCAAGACCTTTCCATGCAAGCGGAGATAATCAAAGACAAGCGTATTAATTACATGTACAAACAAAAGTTATTTTGGTCAAAAATATAGTTGACAAAATATTTATGTCATTATTGTCAAGTCAATTTTTTCAATTAAACATAGTATAATTCAATGTGGCCAAAAATACCATTTGGACTAAATGCAATTTAACTGCTTTGTTTCGATTGAAATGTCATGTCTAATATATTTTAAATTATTTGTAACTCAAACAATTAGGATATATTTCAATTTAGTAGATTTTACTCAAATTGGCTAGATGTTTGAAAAGTTCCATTGAAAAAAAAAAAAAATTTTACCTTTCCCACGAGGCCAGAAAGATCTCTACAAACAATTATAAGTAGATTGCTGCACAATTACATGCATTATTTGAAAAGTATATTATCAATTCAATAACATTTTTTAAGCTTACCTGATTTTTCATGGCCAGACAAGCATCTTTCTGCGGAACCGTGTAAAAGTCATAATCAACTTGAGGAGTATGCAGTATCGTTGTAAAGTATGCTGGAACGGATTGCATTGGGTTTGGATTACCTCCAGCTTCCAATAAAAGTACGCTATAGATACCGCTTTCGGTTAGTCTGTTAGCAAGAACAGAACCGGCGGACCCTGCACCCACTTTAATAAATAAAAGCTAAATAATATTTAGTTTCGTTTCAATACGTGAATAAATTGCTCTTAAATTAAGCTCACCAATTATAAAATCGAATTTCTCCACATTTCCATTGTAGCTTTGTAAACTTTGGCTTTGTAGATAATCCGAATGCTCATCCCAAAATCCATAAAACAGCACAAAAATTGGAACGATATTGAAAAATACAGACGTAATAGGTGTTGGAATATGAACAGGTGCTAATACTGCGGAAGTGCTACTTCCACCAAGCACTCCAACCATTATAATTATTATATAATATAATTTTGGGACAGTCGGGGGAACTTAGATGATGTAAGCTTTCAGCGAAGATCATCACTGAAAGTAATCCTGCAGAATTTTTGAAATCTTGTGATAGGTTAGGATAGGTTGATGAACCGGTTTAAAAACAAATGCTTAACTTTGTTTTAAACTAAATCATTGTTCCATGAATAAGAACAAGATTGACCTTCAAATTAAAATCGCGAAAATTGCTCTACCCTTTTATGCAATCAGATTAGTTTTTGTGTGAACGCTCTATTACCAGTTGTTTTGCTCGCAACTCATGTCATGGTTCACTGCTGATATAAGTGAAAAAGGTTGGTTTCAAAAATTTTAGTGAATATTATGTAATGTCTAAAACTTCAGAACTGAAATATAATTAGAATAAGATGGAATAAATTACAACATATCTTTAGACGATCAACTTGAAAATTATTTGCGTTTCTATTTTTTGGATAAGATAATAAGTTTCATGTTAATTGTAGCCGGCATTATAAAAATTGTTATACATACTTATGATCGTTTGGGCTTACTAAATTAGCAAAACATAAACCCATTGAACCACGTTTCACAAACAATGTGGTAGAGTAAATATGTGGGTGGAATATTTTTTCTTTAAATTGTTGATGCTGAGAAACTTATGCAACAATTTTGTATTATATAATCTTCGGAGAATTATCGACGGATGCTGCATGCTAAAATTACGTTGAAATTAAATTGCGCTACAACTTTAAAACCCGTTTCGTTTTTTACTTTTGATACACTGGTTATTCCATTATACTGAACTAACTGCAAAATTTTATTCGATATTAAAATATTAATTTCCAAGAAAAATGAAAATCGTATTATTACTCTACTTGGTTCGATAGCTATAGGATTTTACATAAAAAGTATAAGTAAAGAATTCATTTCATAAAAGTTATAACGTTTTGAATTTAAAATTAAGTACCAAATTGCATACAAATTACTATTGAAAATAAGTAGCGGCTTAACTACTCGTATTTGTTAAAGGGTATAGTTCTCCAATTGCCAATTAGTCCATCAAGTTTACATGTAGCGTAAATGTTAAGACAATTGAAAAACAGAATTCAGATAGTTACAATTTATTTACAGTTGAATAAACGTACGAGAAAAACAATTTTTTGTTCAAAGCCACAATTTATAATTTAAAAAGTAAGAAAGCTGAGTGTAGTCAAAAATATTACAATACATAAAAAGCCAACATTCATACAAACATGCTTGTTTACATAAAACATAAATATGCAAAAAAATACACATCCCTCGGTTCTATTTTAAGCACAATTAAATATTTTTTCGCCCTTTCCAATCGTTTAATATTATTTCAGATGCCTTGTCAGCAATCATGTACACCGCTGCGTTTAAATTACTATTTGGAATCTCCGGAATTATAGAAGCATCCACAACACGCAGTCCCGCTGTCTTTACAACCCTGTCATCAAATTAAATTCCAACATGAATTCGTATTAATTTTTAATGTGATTATATTGTGTAACCTTAAAATAAGTGAATACTACCTTAATTTAGAGTCAACTACAGCCATTCGATCATTTTCACCCTTGCCCATTGTACAAGTCCCGGACTGATGATATACAGTTAGTGTCCAGTGACGAGCAAAGCACTCATAATATTCTAAACTTTTTAACGGGTACTGCTCACAACCATGTGAATGTCTATTTACCAAATGAGCTCCCATTTCTTGAAATACTTTAGTCTTCTCTACCATAGTAACTGTAAAATTAATTCCTACAAAGAAAACCAAACAATTTCACAAATCATTCGTTAAGACAGGAGTAAAGTATACAGCTATATTGCTAATTTGTAAGTGATTCCTGCTTACCATCAGTCAAGATTTTAATGTCATCTGGATGACTAAAATACTTTGGGTTTAGTAATGGCTTATCTATCGGATCAGCACTGGCTAGTTTCATTTCACCCCTGGACTTTGGTTTTCCCAGCATTACCGTAATATGAAAGCTGTCCTTATTTTCAGTGCCTTGCCAGTACGATTTTAAAAACTCTTTGTCAATGCTACCCGTTTTCTCAATCAATTCAATAAACGGGGCATATATTGGTATCATAATTAGTTGAATATCAGGAGCCATCTGATTGGAAGCCAACGAACTGTAAATATAGCCCACCGAGTTTATAAGAGATGAAGTTGATAGTACTCCTGTGCCTGTTCTTATGTAATCTGTTAACGTTTCGATTGTGAGATCTCTAAGAACGTTATACGTTTTCATGCCCGTTTCCACAACAAAAGGTCCCAAGTTCACCAATATGTGGTCCTGTAGATTTTGGCCAACAGGAAGATCCACAATTGGGTTTATCTGCAAATTGTAGTTAAAAAGGTTTAAAAAATAATCAAATCTGAAAGCGGCTCATGTATTTAAAGTTATCCTACCCCAAGTTCGGTCAAATGTCGTTTTGGACCGATCCCAGAAAGCATTAGTAATTTGGGGCTGTCTATTGCTCCAGCTGCAAGAATTACTTCCTTTAATGCTTTCACAAATCGTACCACACCATGTCTCTTGTATGTTATCCCAGTTTGTCTTGATCAACATGTACCTTTAACACTCTTGCGTAACGGTAAATCATGAGATTTCTTCTGTTCAAAATGGGTTGTAGAAACGCATCATAGGCATTGTGCCTACGACCGTTCTTGATATTTAAGTCCAGCGGACCAAATGCTAAAAAAAAGAATAATTATTTTAAAACCCAACATCATATAAAGAGTAAGTTTAGTTTAAATTAAGGCAGTACCCGCCTCCTGGAAACCGTTGACGTCTTTTGTTGGATAACCCATTTCAAGGGCAGCTTCTAGGAACTCAGACATCAATGGTTTTTCATTTGAGGTAGAAACATACACGCCTTTACCATTATTGGAATGCCATTGGTCTTAGAAAAAAAGGAATAACTCGATATGTTATATTTGGACATTCATTGAAAAACGGCTTAACTTTCTATTTCGTACCGTTAAAATAAAGCCCGTGGTAGTCTTCAATATTCTTAAAATTTCTTAAGATGTTCTCGAATTTCCATTCATCATCTCCTGACAATTCAGCCCATCTGTCGTAATCGATTTTATTTCCCCTTTGAAATACCATACCGTTCAGATTGCTGGAACCTCCAAGACCTTTCCGTGTGCAGTGAGATGAAAAAAGAGAGTGTACAAAGACACATATGAAATACAAGTCCTTTTGGTCAAAAATAAATGCACAAAAAAATCATGGTCTAATTAGTAAAAAAAATTCACCCTTTCCTCTGGGCCAGTAGCTCATCTACGAACAATGTATGAAGCAGTTGCTCAAATTTAAATAATAATTGAAAACACAAATTGACAAATAGATTTGTTTAATGCATACATGATTTTTAAGAGCTAGGCATGCATTTTTCTGAGGAACAGTATAAAAGTCATAATCAACTTGAGGAGCATGCAGTATCGCTGCAAAGTATGCTGGAATAGATTGCATTGGGTTTGGATTTCCTCCAGCTTCCAATAAAAGTACTTTATATATTCCATTTTCAGTTAATCTATTAGCAAGAACTGACCCTGCAGACCCTGCACCCACTGAAATGATCAGTTATTACCATGCTATGATTTTCACGAAATGTCTATACAAAGTGTATAAAAAGTGTGCTTAAACTCACCAATTATGAAATCAAATTCCTCTACATTTCCTTGGTAACTTGGTAAGCTTTGACTTTTTAGATAATCCGAATACTCATCCCAAAATCCATAGATCATCACGACAATAGGAATAGTGTTGAATACTACAGATATCATAGGTGCTGGAATATGCACTCCACCGTTTCCACCAACCAGACCAGCCATTACTATGATGTGTTTTTATATAAAAAATGTAGACCGGTTTAAAGTGAATGTTAAAAACTTTGTTTTGCACTAAATCATTGTTGCATGGATAAGCACTAGATTGACGTAACATTAAAATAGGGGAAACCGTGATTCCCATTCATGTAATTCAACCGAATTCAAAGTGTGTACAGTGCTTATTTTTATTGTTGAACAATATAATGTCATCTCATGGTCTAATGATCTCACCAAAGTGTTATTCGAACGATTGTGTAATGTTAAATCTTTTATGGAGTTTATGAAAAGGTTTTATGTATTTCGTATGTTCTCCAGTTGACATGTTTTTGTGCTTATATATGTATGTTTCCTCAAAACAACTCGAATTCGTGACTGGCAACTTTGTAATAAACATTGTCATCTTATAGCTTGTCTTATTTATGCATGCAAACCCATTGAACCACCCTTACTTCTTAAAATGAATAGATGAGTAAACATCTAGGTGGAATATTTTTCCTACTTGGGTACATTATTTTATGAAACTTCTGTGCATAAATTTTTACGCTGTCAAAAGAATGAAATTTTTGCGTTGGTTGTTCACTTCAGCTGGATTATTCTATTAAGTCCTAAAGGATTTGACGCACACGTGTGCATATTGGACATGACAATTAACAGATCCATTTAATAATGTACCGAAGATGAACACTGGGCTACTTAATAAAGCTGTTATGCTTGTAGTATGCATCCTGGACCAACGTCTGAGTACAACCAAAAATCCCGTTTCTCTTCATGGCTTCTCATTGAAAGTCTGAATGCACCAAAAATAAAGACTTCAAGGCATTGATTATTTCGAATAGTACGATATTTTATCCTGGCTGATAGTTACTTTTAATTTTGTCGTATTTG
>JAQFXM010008636.1:0-10427 GCA_034693345.1 Entomobrya multifasciata | reverse complement strand
ACAGACAGACGGACAGACAGACAGACAAACAAACTAAAATTATAACTACGATGAATCGCTTCATCTTCGTAATAATTTGTGCATCGACTCATACTCATGCGAAACGTGCGTACTATATTACATAACATATTACAATATGAACTTATATTATTCACGGGTAAGCGACACATTTCATCGTTATAGATGTTTTGTGCTACGGTGCGATAAGGAAGCTGCTCACGTCAGTATCATATCATAGCATGATTTGGGGAATCGTCAATATTCTAGAAATTTTTCTTTGAAATGACGTATATTTGTCATGGAACTATTAAGATTAGTCTACCTGTGAAACTGACAGCTCAGGTTGAAAATGTTATGAGAAGTGCTTATTATATGTATTTAATTACTAATTGCAACTAATATACGTTATGCTTTGAAACGTGATATGTTGATCCAAGAAAGTACAGTTCATAATGATTGCCCTCATATTTTAAAATATTTTTAGAACCTGTATTTTTAGAATTTTCAATATATTTTCTAGAATATATATTTCATAAACATGTATATATCTCCGTATTAAAAAATGAAAACAACCATTTCAACCAAGTCCGTAGTATGTATTAAGATATTTAATTTCAAGTTGTTTGTACCGCAAATAAAATTAAAACGGGAAAATTAATTGAATGGACCAGCTTGAAGCTAAATATGTGCCTATTTTGAATAGTTTGTAATGTTTGAGAGATGATTTATGAGTGACAGAGTTGCACAGTTAGAAATTAAAAGTAAGCTCAGTCTGTCTGAAAATAAATTTATGCCAGGTAAATATTCTTAAATGTCCACATTATAAAACAGTTTATTAGCAAGTTATCCGTTTTTATAATTTATTGAATTAACGAATGAAGAATGGAATCCATTTCTCTAGCCCATAATTCGTATCCTTCCTGCAATGTTTCAAATTACCCCAAAAATTAAAGACTTATCAAATCAATATTACTATACATAAACGTAAGTGTAATTGTAATCTTATCATCTTACCCGATTAAAGTGAAGCTTGTCATTCACATAAAATTGCTCATTAATCCTATCCATTGAAGCTGGAGCCAAAGAGAAAAACATATCCAAAACATATCCCTTTCGAGTCTGATCTCCTCTCACCAAAGAAATTAAAGTATCATCGATAGCCCTAATCCTCCTCAAAGTATTAGGATTATCACTTTGATCCCACCTTGGAAAGGAGCCCACTAACAAAATATTTGTGTTTGGAAGTTTCTCATGCAGTTTAGTAACCACTGTGTTGACACCTCGAACGACATCATCATTGTTGTTAACAGGCACGTTATTGGAACCAATGTAGAGAACAACAAGCTTTGGGCGTATACCATCCAGTTCACCATTCTCGATTCGCCATAAAACGTTTTCAGTTTTATCACCAGCGAGTCCGTAGTTTACAGCTCCAAGATTGGCATAGTTAGCGTTCCAAACTGGAAGTCCATGTTCGTTGTCCCAATAGTCAATGAGAGAGGAGCCAAGAAACACAATTTTGATTTGGTCCCCAAGTCGGGCAGAAGTTGCCACGAATTCTCTGTGGCGAGCAAGCCAATTGCTGTCCCCGGCAATGGGTTCCCATGGTAATCCGAATGCAGCAGATACTGAAAATTAGTTTCCACAAAACATGATTTAAAAAAATCAAAACGTATTTTAAAATGAGTACAATGCTTACTTACCGAAGAAAAATGCTAATAAAATGCTTAGAGTCTTCATTATGATGACTTTTGTGTGAACGGACAGTATTCCGGGAGAAGACTACTGGATCATGTAACCGCTTTGTGAATAAATCCAATTTTGTTCGGTTCGATTTATTTATACGGGCAAAAATTATACATTTTTATGATTGGTTGCCTGATGTATTAAAGTATTCACAATGTGACCGACATTTGACAGTTAAAAATAATTCACTTTAGCTTTATCATCAAGATTGGATGTAAATTTTAGGCTTGCCATCACATTCAAGTTAATCTAATGACATACTTGATTGACATGATTTTGTGATTGGTTGGTTTGCACTTTTTGATGATTGATGGATAACTTTAATTGAATCAAGGCCAAACTTGCTCGTTTAGTCTTATTTATAATTACCATCTGTAATGTTAATTTTTGGCTGGAGGTAAGCAGAGAGCAAAAGGAAGTAGGAAAAGTAAAGTTGGGGTAAACAATAAAGTTTAAAAGTTCTTTCCATTTCTGATGTCTAGTTCAAGTCGATCAAGACTATGTTCAATTTATGTTACAGACTTCCGAGTAAAACCTGCACAGTGCACACACGTAGAGACAGTAAATATATTGATTTCATGCAACCAAGATGAGACGAGATTACAAAGCTAATCTACAATTTACTTTCAGAGAAAGGCAATTAATATTTTGTGAAAGATTTATTATTTTAAAACTAGCAACTTAAGCGGTATTTTTTCAATTATTTATTAGAATGCCTAATTAAATTAAATAACTCATATCTTAAATTTATTCGATTAATGAATAAAGAGTAGAATTCATTTTTCTTGCCCACAATTCATATCCATCCTGCAATTAGTCACAATACCCCAAAATATATATTTTTTCGAAATAATCTTCATAAAAATTGATGTTTAACTATTTCATGGTCAATAACTTACCCGATTGAAGTGAAGCTTATCTTTCACATAAAATCGCTTATAAATCCTATCCATTGAAGTTGGAGCCAAACAGTAAAACAGATCTAGAAAATGCCCCTTGCGACTTTTATCGCCTCTCACCAAATTAATTAATTTATCATCAATATCCCTAATCCTCCTCAAAGTATTTGGCACGTTTCTTAGATCCGCCCTTGGAAATGTACCAACCAACAAAATATTTGTGTTTGGAAGCTTCTCATGCAATTTAGTAACCACAGTGTTGACACCTCTCACAATGTCATCATTGCTGGGAACCACAGGGACGTTATTGGATCCAATGTAGAGTACAACAAGTTTTGGATTTAGACCATCCAGTTCACCTTCCTGAATTCTCCATAAAACGTGTTCTGTTCTGTCCCCACGAATTCCATAGTTTATGGCTCCAAGTTGAGCATAGTTGGTGTTCCATACTGGACGACCGTGCTTGTTGTTCCAATATTCGATCAGAGAGGAGCCGAGAAATACTATTTTGATCTTGTCACCGAGTCGTGTGGTGCTTTCGAGAAATTGTTGATGCCGAGCATACCACAATCTGTTATCTCGAGGACTTGGTTCCCATGGTAATCCAAATGAAGTTGATACTGAAATTAGTTTCCCAAACAAAATGCTTAATAAAATTCAAAGTATATTATGTTGTTTTCAAAAAACAAATACAAATTTTACTTACTGAAGATGATTACTAAAATTCCTGGTCGCTTCATAATGATAACTCATGTACGTGACGAAAAAATGGGCTGACGAGACGATTGGTGTCTGTTATCGTTATGCACGCTATTTCCCCAGCTTTTTTAAATCCGCAAACCATTGCCAAAACCTCAAAACCTCAAATCGTTTATTGCTCGTTTAAAGTCGACTTTTCTAATATCATTATGCTGTTATCAATGTTTATCATCTAGGTTTCCGAAACAAGTGTGCTTTAATCTTATTTAGCTTTTGTTTAACTTGCAATAGAGAAAACGAACAAACTTTTTCCATTTCAACGCCTCATTTCCCCAATTTCTCTTTAAATCCACAAACCTTTGCCAAAACCTCAAAACAAGTGTTTATTGCTCGTTTAAAGTCGACTTTGCCAATATCATTATGCCTTTATTTATCAAAGCTACCATGCATAGCTATGCCGTTTTGACCAAATAAATATGCATTACTATTTTCGCTGGAATATAACCGCTTTGAATGATTCATTCTACTAGACCGACCATCATGAAAAATACAAGTGAAAAAACTTTTTAATTGCTTATTTAAAAATGAGTTTATTAACCTGTTGTACGTTTCTTATAATATTTATCGAATTAACGAGTACAGAGTAGAGTTCATTTCTCTTGCCCACATTTCGTATCCATCCTGTAATGTTTCAAGTTACCCCAAAAATTAAATTGTGTATCAAAATGAATGTTTCATGTAACAATTATTTGCACAGAGTGTTAAATCGTTTTAATCTTACCCGATTCAAGTGAAGCTTATCACCAACATACAAATTTTCATAAATCCTATCCATTGAAGCTGGAGCCAAAAAGTAAAACAAATCCAGAAAGTGTCCCTTTCGACTTTGGTCTCCACTCACCAAATTAATTAGGGTATCATCAATGTCCCTAATCCTCCTCAAGCTATTAATGTTATTGCTTTGATCCCACCTCGGGAAGGTACCCACCAACAAAATATTTGCGTTTGGAAGCTTCTCATGCAGTTTAGTAACCACTGTGTTAACACCTCGGACTACATCATCATTGCTGGGAACCACAGGAACGTTATTGGATCCAATGTAGAGTACAACAAGCTTTGGATTTAGACCATCCAGTTCCCCATTTGCAATTCTCCATAAAACGTTTTCAGTTTTATCCCCACCGATTCCATAGTTTATAGCTCCAAGCTTAGGATAGTTGGCATCCCATACTGGTTTACCTTCTGTGCCCCAGTATTCTACCAGAGAGGAGCCGAGAAACACTATTTTGATTTGGTCACCAAGTCGGGAAGTACTATCCAAGAATTGTCGGTGGCGATCCATCCACCAACTTTCAGTTCGAGCAATGGGTTCCCATGGTAATCCGTATGCAACAGATACTGATTTGTTTAAAGAAAGATTTAATGTAAAATCTAAAAATTAAAAAATATATTTTTGACTTAAAACGTTTACTTACAAAATACAACCGCTACTAGAAGTCCTAAAGTCTTCATTATGATATTTTATGTTCGTGATTCAAAAATTAGGAAAATTTCGCTGAGGAAACAAGTGCTTGCGCTGGAATCGTTTTACAAATTAACCAATTTTTTGTCGATTTTTTCTAATTTATACGGGTAAAAGTATACTGCTGTCACGTATTATGCTAATTTTGTAATGCTAGTAGTCGTATGACCATGATATTTAGGTTGACAGCGAAATAAATAATCCACTTAAGCTTTTCAGTCAAAACTGTCACCCACTGGTCATGTCATCGCGTTTTAATTTAATCACACAGTTGATTGACATGCTTTTGTGATTAGTTGGTCAGATGATATAATTTTCAATTTTGATTTGGGTCGAATTCTCTCAAACTTCTCGAAGTCTTGTTAAATATTATTTTTTCTGATAACGTTACGAAATATTCGTATTTGAAAGCTACATTCATATTACATACATACTTATTATTTAAGATAACCTTTGTTACAAATATTTGAAATGACATTTTACAAATCACTAACTTGCACACAAATAATGAAATAGGTAACCGTAATACTCATCATCTGCAAAATCATCAAAGCATACAGGATTAATTTTAACCTATTTTTAACCTTAAAAGATCAGTGATAACATTGTACATTTTAATCAATTTTTTACTTACATTAGCAACCAGAGTATAAGTCACAGGAAAAATATTACTTCCCCTCACAGCCACCAAATTGCTATCCACCTCATTCAAAATCATCATCAAACAATCCTGTGACACCTCTGCCCTATTCTCCTCCTGTCCCAACCACTCTTTTAATCTATTCATCTGATGACAAATGTCCGCCGAAAACAACAAAATAATGCAAGCACTTGTAAAATAAAAAACTAGCCTTATCATTGCCCCATATTCCTGATGACCTTTACTCCCACCCCCTTTCCCCTGATTACTTTCAATAAATACCTGATCAAAGCTTGTCGCATAATAGACCACCGCCTCCAACATAAATAACGTTACATTACTTCCAAAAACTTGATTAATCAATTTACTCAATATTTTTATAGATTTCAAATAATTTTCCACTTTGCCCCATTTTGAGTCGTTACTTCCAGCAGCAGCAAGGAGACCCCCGCATTTATAATTTGGATGTCTACTTAAAGTGATCACTTGAACTTTACTCATAAAAACCGAGAGTAAATATTCTTCGTCTCTGGATTACCCTCCAAAATTAGTGAAAATGATTTCGTTGCAGTCCAAAGTGTCAACACGGCCATTAATAGGAATAGGTCAGCGTATGACCCCAAAACATGTCGCATGAAAAATCCAATTAAGGAAGGTATGGCAATTAAGGTTTGACCCATACCACTGCCCCCAACATTATCATGAGAAGATGAATAGAAAAAATTGTATTGCCCTGCGACCTCCATTTTCCGCCACCACCACTCCAAACTCCAGCTTTCATTGTCACCATTGGTACCATAGGAGGATCCATGGAGACCTCTTCCAATTCCAAGATTCGTTAGAATCATTACCGTGTAAAGGAAACAGATTAGGCGAATTGACCACTTTTGGGTAATCCACATTTTTTGTTTGACAACTGGCACTGCCATGACCCCATCATTTTTGACAATCCAGTTCACTATATCCAGAATACCTGATTGGTTAAACCATAGCTTTTTAACTGTCGCACCTTTAACTAAAAAACTGGAGAAGGCCAGTAACATTTCAAAATGCTTAGAAGGATTTTTACTTTGTTTTCCGTTTGTGGGTAAAGATAACCGAAGTTCTCGGACAAGCCAAAAGAGACTAAGGAATGTGAAGAGAGCGCAGCAGATTTTTTGGGGTAGCCAAGACTTCGCGGTGAAACAACCAGTTTCATTGCGCAATAAACGGAAGGGGGAGAGGAAAAGGAAGTATGCAAAGTTGGTGTAGATTACAAGGAAATTTGTGAGTTCTTCACGTTTCTGATGACGTACGCAGGTTGAAATCATTTTTAACACAAGTTCTGACCCAGACATCAGATACAAGTCTACGAAGAAACTGAAGTACTTTGAAATGGAATTCCATGGAAGTCATGCAACCAAGTAATGTAAAAGTGTAAACTAAAAGGTCCTTCTGCTTCTCCCAGTTTGCAAAGTACATATATATGTACACGTGCCGGAAATTAATTTGTTTTCAATCAAAATATTTATGTACATAGCAGTTTTGTTTTTGAAGGATATTAAATAAATAACAAAGCCAATTTACCAACCAACCAAGTTTACCCGAAACCTATTCTTTGCTAGAGGCAACTGAAATTTCATGCCCCAATTTAATAACTATTGCCTTTAAAATTAGTTGCGAGAAAATTGGTGCATCCTATATAGCCAGTTTTGGGAGTTCTTATTGTGTTTGCAGTTGATTGATTGATTTTACATGGGAATGACATGTAAATAAACCATTATGGTTAGAAGAAACGAATGTGTTTGACATGTATAACAAATGAGGTTGACTCCATTTTATTTGTTGACTGTTAATGTGTAATGGAAGAAGAAACACACAAAATCCTTCCAAACTCCCACACACTTTAATCGCCTCACCTCATAAAATATTCTGACAACTTTAATCATCGGAAACAAATAAAATATCCTCCAAACTGCCACACTTTGTAAAAGCACGCTTTGGTCCATCTTTTTTTCTTATGTTAACAAAGTGTTCCAAATTTAAATATGTTGAATACATTAAGTTTAACAAATTTTTCATTTTTTCTTGCTTTGCAACTGAAAATCGCCACTGAATTACAAACGGATGGGTTAGATATAGAGTCCAATCTTTAAAGTTAACTTTCTTATTAACACTTTCATTCAAGTCTTCTTTTTCCTTTTGAAGCTCACGTAACAGCTTGATTTCCTCTTCTGTCAGCGTCGACCCTTTCCAGTCTTTATCCTCCAAAAAACTATTCATATTGATCACTTCTCCATCACGAGTATTCAAAATATAGCTACCGGTCCTTCCCAGTTGTTCATAAAATTTTAAAAACTCCATAAATAACAAAATTACCTCAAAAATGAACTTATCTCCTTTATCCCCTTTATCACGACTATATATGTCCTTGTTCATGGTGACCCAATGTTCAGCAAACTTTCTATCGGGTTCAAATCCAATATCCGTGTCGGTAAGCCTATCCCGAAATATTTGATGAGGTCTGTTCTGAATTTGCCTTGGTGTAGGAATGTACTTCCGGTTGCACATGAAAAATATCACAAGCCATTGCATCGCATGAGGTTCCGGCAAACTAAAATATGCCATTGGGGAATCAGGGTTTATCCTGACGTCATCATCACAAGCGAAATTTAAAGAGTTGACTTTAGCCCAACAATGGGTAAAAATAAGGAGGGCATAACATCTGGGGTCAAAGGTGCACATATAAGCCAGTAATCTACACACTTGCACTTCCGGCATAAATCTTGAATTGGTCATCAAGTTGATATTGATGTCGTTGCCGCCACTTGGGCTATTATATTTTACTTCCCAGCCGTTTTCATGGTCTTGATATTTTGTATTGGCTACAGAGAAATTTATTTTTGCTTCGGGTTGATTGAAAACCTCTTTAACTGTATGGTATGATATACAAGTAAAACTTTCAGGAATGTCGGGATGTGATTTAACGTTGTACAGGTATACGAACAAGTCATTTGTAAAATTTGACGTTCTCAGTTTGAGGTACCAGTGGCGAAACAAGACTATCTTGTTAAAGTAATTTTGTTCAAGAAATAATTGCTTTAAGGAATCCAACGCTTTCTTACAATTTTTAAAGTCTTCATCACGAATTTTAACTGCTTTTCGAACGTAATAAAATGAGTAACGGAGAGAATGCTGGGAAAAATCCATGGGTAAGCAGTTGAGACTGGGATGAGGTAATTTGTCAATTTCAGTATTCCAATTGTCGGGATAAAATGTGATTGTGTTTTCACATGGCTTGTTGAGTTCGCTGGAACTAGTACCAGAGTTGGAGTCGTTTGATTTCTTGGATGGAGTTTCTGGTTTATCTTCAGATTCAAGGCGTCTTTTTCGTGAATCATTGGAATCGGATGATGTTCCAGGCGCAGGAGACGTTTTTTGAATTTCGGCTTGTGATTCGAGAGGTGTTGGTGGTGGAAGTACAATAGCTTCTGGTCCAATGGCACGAGAGGCTTCACCATCATCCTCCAGTTTGGGTTGAAGTGGTGCTAGTGTTTTCGTTGGAGGAACTGTAACTTCTGCAGTGTCTACTGAATCACCTCCCAAGCCAGGGGCCACCAAATCTTTTTCAGTTTTCACTGTTCTTACTGGAAGCGGTGTTTTTACAGGGCTTTCTGGGGAGTCTGATGAATCACAAGTCAAGAGGAACGATGTTGGGTGTAAATCAACTTTAGGAGTTGGGTTGGAATCATTTGGACTATTTGGAGGAATTTTACCAGTGGGGTCTACTTGGTCTTCAATATCTTCAAAGGTTGCTTGTGAGGATATATTGGAAGCATGGTAGGATGTTTGTGTAGATACTGGTTTTGGTGGAGGTCCAATGTCATCTATGGTGTCAGTGTCAGTTCGTTTTGGAAAAATCGCGTTCACTTAGAAAACCAAAATGAAACACTAATTAAACTTGCGTACATTCAACATTTTAATAGCTCTATAACTTTACTTATCACAAGATTATTTTTTAACTAACATTCCAATTGATGCAATTTCCACGCTCTCCTTAAGTGAGATTTCTGATTGCCAATATGAACACAGCCATCCTTTGCAACTCCACTAATTATATTAAAAACTTTTAAGGCTTGCCTCCTAATTAAAAAATCAAAAGAAGTACTTTTAGTGTCATAAAAATTATGTCAGTGAAACTTTTATTTCAAGTCAAAGTTTCTTGAAAATTATGATTTACCTGACCTGCTTTCAAATTGAATAGTACCAACCAATGGTCTATCCTCCCACCAAACAAAATCAGTAACCCATGTTCCCCAACTTGATAGGTACTGGATAACCTTTCCAGCACTTTCCTGTGTAAACCCATCTGTCATATAAATCACTAAAGAACACTCTCTGGCACTGGCACCACCATTTGAGTTCCAGTTCTGCCTCAGGCATTCGCTTCTTGCCAAGTGCAAATGATCATTTTGGACCAAGTGATTTAGCCATTCTTGTTTGCTGTTAAATTCTCCTTTGCAAACTGAACAGTTTAATGAATACACAGATAAATTGACCATAATTTTTCAACAGGTGGAAACCAACCATAGAAATTGCTTGAATTTATTGATAATGGTTTCTTTTCATGGATAAATGAATGATCTGAGTCTGAGTAGTAAGTAGTAAGTAGTACCTTTGAATTTTTGATTTAGCAGACAGCAGATGACAAGAAAACTCTGACAACCTTGTACTGATAAAGAGGGCTAGGATTTGAAAAATATGGGGTACCGTGCACCTCGCAGCACCTAAAAATCTTGTTTCATGTGTGAACTTGAAGCATCACGTTATTCCTTTGTTCATTAAATTTCTATCAAGTCTACTTAAACTAGAAGAATGTAAATTCTGAAACGAAACTACCGAAAGCAGTGTATGATTAGATGTATGTGATGCATATATACGA
>JAQFXM010008635.1:0-10429 GCA_034693345.1 Entomobrya multifasciata | reverse complement strand
GTTTTCTGCCAGCAGATGCCATTTCCTTTAGAAATGGACATTTTGTAGCGCTGGTCTCCGTCGACGGATTTTTATGATGTGATGCATTTTGGAATCAGCGTCGAATATATAGTCAGTGTGCACTCTCAGATTTAATTTTTATTCAAATTCCATGGAAAATTAACGATGTGCCTTAACCCGCTGGGACACCTGAAAACAGGTTTTCATGGTATATTTCTGATATGTGTACTACCTGAATTTGGGAATTATCATATATTTACTTTAGACCTAACCAAGTATAAACCTGCATAGCAGTTTTAAATTTCGTCCACATTCATAGGAAATATTATGGAAAAACAAGGGTGCCTTAACCCGCTGGGACAGAGTGTAGATGCAGTCAATGAAATCAAACTATTTATTTGCTGTCTATGATATGATTCCGTCTATACAAATAACTCTTCTGAACTTCGCTTTTACAGCCACTATCACGGTTGACAATCTGATAGTAGGTTGGAGATAACTAATATATACTAATTTTTGATAAGACACAGAATATAGATATTTTTACAATAAAAATTAATCACTTAAGTCTAGTGCAAATGGTAACCACGAAGAAATTAATTTTAAATAAGATTTAAAATATTCTAATTTAATACAAACTTTTGAGTTTGAAAAAAAGATTAGGACTTGTCTGTCTTGAGCTGCTTGTTTTAATTTTTGTTCAGATACAATAGCTTTGATTGGCAACACAGTGGACATCTCCATCTGTAGAAAAAAGTCAATTCTTATTAGCCCTGTATTATATGCAGACAAAAAATGTTTGCACTGAATTGGAGCCATTTAAAATAATTCTTCATCATTGACTATCAAAGACACCACAATAAAGCAGCTGCCCTCATGATAGTTTAGCAGTAGCGAAACAGTTCCGTTTTTGGCTTTAAGAGAAAATTATAGAAGAGATTTTCCATAATGTTATCGCATCAAGTTTTCAAAAATACTCTTGCGCTACTTGTATAAGACCAAACACAAACAAATATGCAATGTCTGTAGTACAAAGTAAAACAGGAGTTCTTGGACCTAATTCTCGCTACACATTCAATAAGTGGGCACATGAAACGATTCTTTCAATTTAGAAACCAAATGCTTGCCTGGTTGGTTGTAATTCTTTTAGTATTATATTATTTTATAGTACATCAGTTAGGAAAAATCAAAAGTTTCCAATTTATTAACCAAAATTTGAGAGACATTTGTTCAACTCAAACAAATACAGTAAAGAAGATAAGCAAATGCTTTGGTTGTACGAAGACATTATTTGTTCAGGCTAATGGCATTCCCTCATAAATGGTCAATTGTATCATTTGAAAAATTAAAATCCTTTGCAACGACGTGTTAGCAATGGTTAATTTGTACTTAGATTCGCAAGAGTATACCACATTATAAAAATTAAAATATACTGTTACGCCCTTACTTATTTTCTTAACACTCTCAAATATTTTAAGCTAAATGATGGATCTCGTTCTACACATTTTACTAAAATATATAATAACGTGCTCTTTGGATACCTTATGCTTTCAACGTACCTTAAACGTAACTGAAAAAGTAGTTTCTGTTTTAACTATTTCACACTTTCCAAATGGCATGCTTTATGAAAAAAGGTTAATGTCCAAATAGTTCTTGTTAGCCAGTTGTACGTATATTTTATAGACAAGTTTTAAATACTCTCAACAATTTTATAACAGACAGGAATTTAATAGGATTCCTGAAAAAAGTACTTGTTTAGCTATCGTTGCTTTAAAAAAATGCTTAGATTTGCACACGACTGAAACACAGAAACATTTATATTGTACGAACTATTAGTGTATCAAAGCAAATCTTGAATGATTTTAGGATAAATGCAAATGTTTTTTAACTCAAAATCTAACTCTTGCTAAAATTACAATATCTATAGTGGTACTGTTGAAATAACATCTAAAACCATATATGTCGGTCGCAATCTAAAAAATCTACGTGACGTTTGTTACCTTTTCGTTGATTCTCCTTCTAATCATACACATAAAAAGTTTTTTCCAATTTTCATATTGCAACTAGCACAAAACCCTTGTAAGTAACTTCAAATTGAAGTTTAAGTAATTATCAATATATTCTTCATACCCAAGACTTTTTTGGAAAAACGTATTTTTAAATAATGACCGTTTGTGAATATTTGTAAATAAATACATAAGCTCTACGCCACCCTTGTAATTTTTATAGAAAAACTGTAATCAGTTCGTAAGGTTTTTACTTTGCAGCTTTATCTCAAGATGACAATAAGTATCAACTTTTTGTTAAAACTTTGCTTCATTTTAGTGTTTTCTAAATTTATTTTATCATTCGGGTCAACGATTACTTCAGGATTGGATCTCAGTCAGAAACAACTTGGCATACTAAATGCCTTCACAAGCTGTAATACTCGCGTCATAAATTTCAAAGGCTCCAACATTGATTTTGAGGTAGTTTATAACCCTATTATACTTCTTCGCTACACATCCTACTGCACAACATACCGAATAATCCAATTTGAACTTCGATTTGCATATTTATACTTAAGTCGTAAAACCTTGAGAAATTTAACCCTTAAGTATGAAGCACAAACTTTATCAGAGTCATTTCAACTAACAAGTAAAAACAAAGCTTGTCAAGCAAACGTTTACCTCGATCCACCAACCGAACTGCAATCTCCAGAAATGTACACAAAACACCATCTTTGGACAAGTGTTCTTAAAAATCCGGTAGGCTTACACACTTTTACGACTAAAGAAGCTCAAAAGTGGAAAAAAGAGTTTGTAAATAACGTTCCAGTAATCTCACTGCTTATCTGTAACTCCGATATGCACTCAATATGTGGCAAAGAAAATGATGTCAAAAAATGGATTGTTAGTGTCATGTATATTTTTCCAACAGTATCGGTAAATGTACTTATCTGGGAATACAAGGCCCGCTATTTAAAAACTTTGTGTCCGTATTGTGATCCATGCGATTCGTTAAAGACCATTTCAATCGGCAGATATATTGGAATTCCAACTTCTAAAAACCAATTACAAATGGTTTTGCAAAAAGTTGAGCAAATTAACCCTTATCCATTCTCAGTTCGAGTTTTTGTAGTGAAGCATATACCACAGTTCGATTTTTTAAAGAGAAAAGAAAATCGAAACAAGCAAACTGTTTTGAAACAAATCCAAAAGTTTTCTATGGAGAATGAATTAAGATTTATGGATTTGATGGCTGACATACATTTGATATCAATGCTGCTACCTAAATTGGTAAATATAACTTTTTCAAAATTTCCCAATATATATGAAAATAATTGGAAAAACGTTATTGTTGATTCTTGTAGTCCAACAAAGTTTATTCGTTCTTATCCCGCGTTTCGGCCACAAATAAAGCGTAGTTGTAAAATCTCTCGAAATTTGTTTCAAGATAGTCGATTAGTTACAGGAAGCACTCAGCTTCGTTTTGTCAGTTGTCATAAGAAACAAGTATACTGGATCTATCAGTTGAAAGAGCTGACTAATCATTTTGATATTTTTACGTGGATGCTTATTTTAATAACTTGCTTTATTGTATCCTGGATCGTAAAAATATCACAAAACCCCTCCCGGAAAAATTTAAACTATCGGAGTTATCTTGACATAAACTTTTATATGTTTACTTCAATCCTGGATCAATCTACTAGTGTGCTAAACTTTTATGCGAAAACTACAAAGCTGTCAGTTTTGTTTGGCATATTTTTCGTTCCAATCACTTGGTTATACCTAAGTACATTATATAAAGACGAAAACGTCACCCGATTGACAGCAGAGCCTCCATTAATCAAATTTGACAATTTCAAAATGCTGCAAGAATACCAGTTTAATACGTACACTCGTCGGTTCAACTTGCATACCTATAGCTATTCAAAATATGCCATAAGTAAACTTGGTGAGCTACGTGAAAAACATGGCCCTGTAAAATCTCATGTTGCATCTCCAGTGATTTCGGAGTTACTGCATGAGTTAATCAAGTGGTTGCAGCCTTCATATAAAACAATATTTGAAAAAGGTTTCATGCTTTTAAAACAAGGAGTACCTGAGCAAATGTGGACATATATCAAGCACTCTTCACTATTTCCAGACTTTGGACAAGGAAATTCTGAAAGTGTATCAACTATTTTAAATACTCATATGAATAAATGCAACAAATCTGCAATTATATTACCAAGGCAAGAGGCGATTATAGTTTACACGATTCAAAAGCTGTTGGGAAAACCTAGCTTTCTCGGCAAAGATGAAATATTTGAATTATTTTGGGGATACAGACTCTGGGGATATTTTCCACCAAAGTTGATTTATAGAGCAAGATATACTTTTGAGGCTGGTTTGTTTGAGTGGTGGCAAAAACATTTTGATTATTCGTTTGTTTTAAAAGTCAACGTTCATCGTGAAAAGCTACTGTCGACAACTTTGCTCAAAAACTCAACGTCTACAAATGATCACAGCAAAATTGCTGTGTCTGTTTTGACGTTAATACCTGGTGTTGGCTTGCTTGTATCCCTATCTGTATTTATTTGTAAAGAAAATACTTCATGGAGGAAAGTGTTGCTCAAATATTCTTTACATTTTCTCAAGTTGTGTTGCCGTGTAATTATATACCTTTGTAAGCGGGCTTGCAAATTTTGCTGGAAGTTGATAGTTGATTATACAACTGTAATAAATGTGAAACCACAATAAAAATTCCGTAATACTTTTTAAAGATGTTAAAGTTGCCTTAGAGGAACGGTATTTATTTGGTTATTTTAGGAATTGAGCTTTTACTCTATGTTCAATTAATTGGTTTTTCAATTGTATAAAAAAAACTTGGGACTTTTATGAATTTAAAACTTGCATATACTTTGTTTTCTGCTACAATATCTTTTGACAGTTATGATATTGAGTGTTTTGAATTTGGTGGGTCAGAGTTAAAGGTTAAAGTAGCGGATAAAAATGAACAAAGTTTAATAAAGCTGTATTCCACAAATTTATAATTATGCAGGACTTTTTAAAGGAAATAATTGACGTATTGTATCCTTAAATATATGAGTCTTAAGGTCTATAGTCATGTACAGCACAATGGATGCTCATTTCGTATTTGTAATTATGTATGCTATATCAATTGTAAACACTCAGTATACGAACCCCGAAATTATCAGAACATAAGTTAGTCTGATTCCAGCACTTAAATGTCTCTATGGTATGCAGATGGTGATTTAAATGATGATGTTTTGGAAACAAAGTTTTTGTTACAAAAACTATGAATTGCATCTCCGTGTGTGCTTCCGTGTTTAATTTAGAATTGGAACTGAATTGCAACAAATAGTCAGTTGTAATTTCAAACCATCTTTGACAGATTCCGCTAAATTTTGGATAACTAATAATTCTTGTTTGTGGGACATTTTGCACTCAAAACACTTACATAATATATTCATAAAGCACTGATGTACAAGAAATGCATACGGATTTGATCAGAAATTTGGTCTAAAAAGTCATCAATTAATTAATACCATACTAGAAAGATATGTACATGAAATGTACACTTGACAAATTACAATTATAAAATAACATTAATTAGTTTTAGTTGACGACCTGTCTATCATGATTAGTACAATGTTGTTGGTCGTAGTAGTAGTAAAAAACTTATGTTTAGAATGTTAAATTGAACATTAAATTAAAATAATCATACTAATTAGCTATCTGAATATACTGACATAATATTAGTTTACAAAAAATCGAAAATGTTTCCAATAATTTTATATATAAAATTAATACAAGAAAATAGTACCTAGAACAAACCTTGAAAGTCGAGTTCTGTAAAGCGACGGTATAGATCTTCAACCGGTACAATTTTTGGAAACAGAATTTTATTCGTTTTGTACAATATGTTCATTATGTTCAAGTTTAAGCTGTTTATCTTGCGTAACCTTACTATGTAAAATAGGCTATTACCGTCAATGCCACTTGGAAAAGTGTGTTCACTGAATCTGTCATCGAGAATTGTAAATGTATTCAACAATAATACTGGGTATTGGTTTAAAATTAATCAATAGGGTATTGTTTTAGTTGTATTTTTTTGAAAACCTTGGAAAATACAGAATTAAACGGTGAGAAGTTACCATCAGGTATTTTAAATTTTCAGGAATGTTGCATTGTAAGTGCCTCGAAAAAGGATAAAGTTACAATAGTAAATATGCACTGATGAAGGAACAATATAAGTGAGTGATTATCCCGAGATTAATAGTAATAGTTAAAACTAGTAATTGGGATTATTTTTAGGAAATTTACGTGCCATTGTAAATAATTTCAAAAAAGATTATTGGGTAACTTACAATCTTGGTAACCGTAAATTTGTTATAATTTGTAAAATCATTAGGTTGGGTTTCCATACATATTGCGAACTCAATGCAAAATTCGGCAATATTTTAGCAAAATTAGATGATAAATTTCAAGTAACTCTAGATACGTTTTTCAAGTTATAAGAACGGTTTAGATGAAATAAGTTTTTTAAATGTGCTTCGATACACGAAATTGAATAAAGGTTTTTAGTAAATAGGGAAACATTTATTTAATGATTAAATCTTCATTTTATCATAATTGATGTATACATGTTCACATATGTACAAAATAAAAATTACTTCCCTTTTGTTTTACTCTATTTTACAAAAACTTGCTTGCCAAAACTTTTATTACAATTTCACAGGAATCTGGTAGAATCGTTTAATTTAAACACATACATAAAAAATAGCATACACACTCAATTACTGCGATGCACGGGTGACCTTACATTTATTGAAATTACATTGTCATTTTTACCATGTAGTCTTTGTACAAACTTGCTCACTAGTTCGAATAGTTTTATAGCCGTATTTAAAACATTTTTCGAAATCTTGATCACTATTTGGTGAAGTACTCCAAGGTGTGAAATGTTTTCCAACAAACTGAATACAGTTAAGGATATAAGCAAACCAACGCCGGGTATTAGCATCAGAATAGTTACTGCTGTCTTCCCATCACCACCAATTGTTGATGTAGCGTTTTGAATATTCAAAGCTATTCGTTCATCACCATGAACGTTTAACTTCATAATGAAGGCATATTCAAAGTACTTTTGCCACCAGCCAAACACGCCAGCTTCGAAAAGGTATCTTACTCGAAAAACTATATTGGGTGGAAAGTATCCAGCAAACTGATATCCCCAAAACCTTCTGAGAACTTTTTCTTTGCCAAGAAAGCTAGGTTTGCCCATGAGTTTTTGAATTGTGTGAAGTTTTATTGCTTCGCGTACTGGTAACAAAATTGCAGTTTTATTGCATTTATTCATGTGACTATTTAAAATTGTAAATGTGTTTTCCAAAAATTCTTGTCCACGGTCAGGTAACATTGCAGAATTGTTGATGTATTTCCACAACCTTTCGGATATTTCTTCTTTCAAAAAATGTAAACTATGAGACAAAGTATTAAAAGGGTACATCAAGTTGGTTAGCTCATACCATAGTTCAGAAACGACAGGAAGATTTTCGTGGGTGTTGACTGTGCCAAACTTGTTATGTAGCTTACGAAGTTCATTCAAGTCATACCATCCTGCCATTGTAGTTTCCAAGTTTATTCTACGAGTGTAAGTAGTAAACTGATATTTTTCAAGCTTTTCGAATGTGTCGAATTTGACCAAGGGAGGTTCTGCAGTCAATCGTGTCACATTGTCGCCTTTGTAAATTGTGCTTAAAAACAACCAGCAAATTGGAACAAAAAAGAGACAAAAGTATATTGAACGCTTTGTTGTTTTGCCAGCATTTTCAAAAATGCTTGTGGACTGATCCAAAATAGATAAAAATGTAACGAAAATTAGATCATAAAAACTTGTACTTTTTTGTTTGCTGCGAGGTTCCTTTGATAATTTAACAATCCAAGATACGATAAAACAAGTTGTTACAATTAGGGACCAAGTTGGAACATCGAAAGGAGAAATTAATTCTTTTAACTGGTTTGTCCAGTGAATTTGCTATTTGTAACAGTTTACAAATTGTAAATGTTCAGCATTTATAACAAATCGACTGTCTTGAAACTGAATTCGATGTTGGTGCTTGTTTCGCGTAATTTCTACTCTAAACAATGGATGATAGTTCAAAACTTTTTCTGGGCTACAAGAATCAACAATTACGTTTTTCCATTTATGTCTGTATTTGTCGAAATCCTGGGAGAATGTTATATTTGCTGACTTTGGCAAAAGTAGCGAGTTTAAGTGCATGTCGGCTAAGTAGTACAGACTCTCTGAATCGCGCTCGATGGAAAACATTTGGATATGCTCCAGAACCGTCCGAACGTTCGACTATCTCTTTTTATTATGTCATTTGGATATATATAGAAACTTATTAGCATAACTCGTACTGCGCGTGGATCAGAATTAAGATGTTGCATGTCGTTTATAATCGTTTGTAAATCATTTCTGAATTTTGGATTGAATTTTGTGAAAACTGGGATCGTCTTAAAAGAATCACAAGGATTACAATACGGGCACAATGTTTTTAGTGTAAGCGTCGAGTGTTCCCAGATTAAAACATTTAGTGAAAGTCTTCGAAACTTATAATCTTCATAAATTACCCCAGCAATCCATTTCTTGACATCATTTTCATTACCACAAATCGAGTCTGCTGCTGAACTACAGACAAGAAGTGAGATGACTGGAACCGTATTTAAGTAGTCATACTTCCATTTCTGGTCCTTAAATGTTGTAATTATATTTATCGCAGCCAGATTTGGAATAATACTGTCCCAGTACCAATTTCTTAAGTACATCTGCGGAGAATTCTGTTCGGTTGGCGGATCAAGAAACACGTTGGCCTCGCACGCTTTGTTTTTACTTGTTAGCTGAAATGACTCTTTAAACGTTTGTACAACATAGTTATCGGCGACTTTGTGTGGTGGTAATTTTAAACTTGCATTTAAACACATTGTAGTGTTGTATCTTGTTGCAGATGAATATGTAGACGCAAGTTCATATGGATACAAGTATGCTTTGTTACAGAAAGACAAGTAGCGAAGAAGAATAATGGGGTTCTCTACGTACTGAAAATCAATATTGGAGCCTTCAAAATTTACCACACGTATATTGCAGCCCATGAATATATTTGTGATGTCAATATTTTTTTGGGTATTGTCTTTCCATAGCATAACAGGTACTCCAAATGTCAAATTATTATAAAAAGAGAGAAATATGAATAAATAAAATTGAAAATCAACTGTAAATTTAGCAACCATACTCATCTTGACACTTTATATTGTTCTACGTATTGTATTTGTTTTCCTTAATAGTATTTTACAGTAGATAAACCGAGTGATGTTTTTCTTAGAAACAAGGAGTCATGTGACGTACAAATTATACTAAATTTTTAGGCATAGATATAACTCTTAAATATGAAGTATAATGTGGTGTTTAGAAAGCAGACGGTCCAGAAATTTTAAAGTAATTAATTGAGACATTGTGACATTAGTCTATTTTAGCGGATATCTTTCTCAGTCAGTAAGGACAGCAGCCATCAACTGTGGCCTCTGAAAACACGTCATCTAAACTTGTAAATTGACGTGTGTTGACCCAATTCTGGTGTAAAGTAAATGAAATGTTAATCAAATGTGCGTATTGTAACATTATTAGTTATCTTAACAAAATAATGATATCTGTTTGTCCTTCTTTCCGATATCTCGAGACTAAATGTAACGTCTGGAGCAAACTTGGGTCATTGGTATCAATTATCAAATGTCTAACTCCCATGATGTATCAAAGACATAGATGTACAAACTCATAAGATTTGAAATTCATGTGCAATATAAATGCCCACCAAAAATTCTACTTAAGCGTACACGAGCTTCTAGACTTGATGTGACAAGAGTTTTGACTAAAATCATGCCTGCATGAAATTTCGCTACTTTTGCGTATGCGCCTTTACGGTTTACATTACAATCTTAATAGCCGTTAAGAATTACTTTCTGTAGAAGCAATTACTAGAAAAAGTAATTTACCACTGTTGCTCATTCAACATAGTCAAGTTTAAAATTGGATTAGGATTAATAGTTTCCAATTTTACCACGCTATCTACCTTTATTATATGGTAAGCTTAGATAAGGAAGTTAGACATTTTAAATAGGCAGTAAACTCACCAAGTATACTCTGTGACTCGTAAGAATGAATAAGACGAACTAGTAAATAATACCAACTAAGATATATTGTAAGATAATGTTAGTTTTAAGGAAAATTGACTTTGAAATCGTAATCAGTAGTGTTAAAAAAGCGCCAACTTTATATGGCACCTCATAATGTGATTCGCTAAAAACTAAATACACTTTACGTGTTGGAGCGATATTTTTTTAGGGAACGAGGAGTGGTGGAGGGGAGCGGTGGTGGTGGACGA
>JAQFXM010008634.1:0-10429 GCA_034693345.1 Entomobrya multifasciata | reverse complement strand
TACGTAATTGACCCCAGACATTACGTAATTGACCCTAGAAATTACGTAATTGACCCCAGACATTACGTAATTGACCCTAGAAATTACGTAATTGACCCCAGACATTACGTAATTGACCCTAGAAATTACGTAATTGACCCCAGACATTACGTAATTGCCCCAAAATGTCTTAATTTACTGCAAAAACAAAAAAATGTCCACATTGATACTTTTTTCTATCATTACAATGATCTGGTTTATGAGGTACTTTTGAAATTTATGAATGAAGATGTAGCGAAAGTTGCCAATTAAATATGATGTGATGGTGGTGGCTACCATCTTTACCCTTGACAGCCACATTGAAATAACATGGAAACTCAACACTTTTCATTGCATTTTTTGGTAAACTTTTTGAAAAACTCATCATTTATTTTGCATGAAGAAAATAAATACTAAATGTATGCACAATTGTTGTCTCTTGAATATAACTTTTCACCTAGTTTATTGCTGGCAAGGGACAGAACAGGTACCTTAAATCCCACTGACAAAATGGCAGTGATAAACTACGACAAGGAATGGAGTGATGACATTTGTATTCTCGCAGTTGCGAACTTGGTTATCTTATTTTAAAGCTTTAAAAAGGAATATCAAAGACAGTTTTTTTTAGTCTCTAACTCGTGGCTATTTCAGTCTTTCATTATTACGTAAACAAAGTTCATGAAAACAGATTTCTAATTTTTTTTTAAATATACACGAATTTAGACATATGGGTTCAAAGATTTTGATGATCTAATTATTACTCACCAGTCACCACCATGAACTGGAAAATTGGGCTAAAAGAAAGGCGAAATCCCCATCCATATCGTTGGATTTCATTTTAAAGCAAGCGACGGATAAAAATTTGAAATGAACTGTTGGTTTAAAAATGAACAACATCGTAAGATTATGCATACGCTTGCAATAAAACTAAGCTTAACATAGTGACGTCTCTGACAAAATTTTACATTTCACACATTCAAACCGAAAAGCTAAAAATATTATGACCACTTCTAAAACATAATTTGCGAATCGATAGAGTTTTTGTGTTTTGTACCTTCCCGGAAAATGTCAGTTGCATTATGTTCGGGAACTTCAATGTAATGCGGTTAATATTGGACATTGGGGCATCGTAAGACCCTATAAGAATCGTTATTGCGTAGACTCCATATTGCCACATATATTAGGAGAAGCCTGGAGCCTGTATTAGAAATTCATTTCCTTAAGTTGTAAAAATTTTAAACTCGAATGGAAGTAGCATTAGAAAATTTTATTGGTAATGACTCATGACATTGGTCACCATCATCACTATTTCGTGATTTTTATTTATATTTACTTGTTTATTTTATCTTCGATATTATATTTTAGGAAAGGATCTTTATTCACAACAAAATCTGATTTAAATTTCTTGATAATCATTCACAAACCATACTTTAAAACCTATTTTTGCAAAATTTGTAAGGATGGCTAATGCTGAGGGACAGCAACAACAGCCAATGATGGCACAGTCACAGGTTACAAGGATGGCGCCGCAACCACAACCAACAATGATGATTGTGCAAGTGCGGGAGTCTTGTAGAAATAACTCAAGATTGGTGGCATAGATGGACATTGTGAGTTCAACTTACTCCTCCTTCTTTGCACAATATTTTAAACTTACGACGATTTTACAAGAATAAAGCTTTAATTTTAAGATTTTTATGCATCTTTGCAGATTATTGGGGTCGTTAACATTGCGTGTTGTTTGATTGTTATTGCCCTGTGTATACTTATAGTTCAGGATATTAATGATCACAACAGAAAAGAAAGTCAAAAAGAAGACAAAGATGAGAACTATAATTCAGTCCGAAAAATCCCTCCGTATGGACTAGTACCTGTAATAAAATAATTTTCAATGTATTTGGATTGATTTGTTACACGGATTGGGCTTTGGATCGATGCTCGTCTCCTAAATGCGACGAACATTGTAAGTTTAATTTTTCTTATGACAGTATTTTAATTGACTTTATTTATTTAAAATTTACCCTTTTTTTGGGAAGTCTACTCCAACGTTTCTGGCTGTAGAGAAGGCACGGCACAGTGCTGGCGAAGCTACCACATATTTTTAATAATATTTTCGTTGCTCACTGGTGGCGTAAACGTTGGTGGATATCACATGAGAAGATACTATTTTGGGGGATACCACTTTGTTTGTTTTGTTATTCGCTGTCTTTTTATCTACATTGTTCATCGTTTCATTCGGGAGTTGCTTTATCCAGGTGTGGCGAAGCTCCATTGGTGATGGCTGGAGGAACCTCGGTGGTTAATACGACCATTCAGTACCAGCAAAATCCTTCTCAATTCCAGCAACAACCCATGAATCAGCAACCTCAGTAGCAGCAATAACATAGATTAAGCAAATTGAATAACTACTTGGGAAAAAGAATTCAAAAAATGGAAATTCTGTCAAAATTCATAGTGCAATAAAATATTAGATGAAACCACTAATTGTACATTTAACGTGACGTCATGCCTGAATTTGTTTGAGTGATTTCATTAGCATTTAAACCTTGTGCATAGTTTTGGTTTTGCCATTAATTCATTCATGTAGGGATCTTTGGAATTTCGGATTTGTAGTGAAAATTGCCAGCTTGTGCCAACCCTTGACATGCACAGTGAAATAATATGAAAACTCTACATTTTTTAGATTCCCACTAATGTAGACATATTATATGAGTTCAAAGATTTTGATGATCTTGTTTTTACTCACCACCATGAACTGGAAAATAATGCTAAAAAAGGCAAAATCATATTTCTGGTTTTTTTATTTGAAAGAACTTATTCTGCAATAATTTTAAGCTTGTCGTCAGTGATGCAATTAAAAATATAAATTAATGTGCAATCAATAAGTAAAAATAGAAAATGACACTTTACACGTATACAAAAACAGTAATTCTATAGTAGTTGCTGTTGTATATCCAATTTTTTAACCTACACAATGAAGGTGAAAAATCTAGGAGGTATTATGGCCATGACCATTGCCACATTAAAAACGTAATTTGCAAATGTGGGCTGAACATCACCGGGAAATGGTTGACTACTTAAACCATTAGTTTTACAAATAAAAATTACCGGGAATTTCGGTGTAATGCGGTAATTGTTGGACAACGGGGCATCGTAAGACAATAAAAGAATGGCGTAGCTTCCATTTTGATACACATTTAGGAAAAGCTTGCAATCTTGAAGTTGTTACAAATAAAACCTGAATGGAGGTAGCATTAGAAAATTATATTGGTCACCATCATTACTATTCAGTGATTTAAAAAAAATGTTTATTTGTTTATTTTTGCTTCGATATTTTAGGGAAGGATTTTTTAGTCGCAAAAAATTAATTTCTTGATAATCATTCACAAATCCTACTTCAAAATCTATTTCTGCAAAAAATTTTAAGAATGGCTAATACTGAGGAACAACAACAGCCAATGATGGCACAGTCACAAGTTACAAGGACGGCACCGCAACCACAACCAACAATAATGATTGTCCAAGTGCAGGAATCCTGTAGAAATAACTGTAGAATAGTGGCATGGGTTGACATTGTGAGTTTGATTTGATTGCAAAATAATTTAAAATTACGATTATACAAGAATTAAACTGAAATTATAAGACTTGTATGCATCTTTGCAGATTCTTGGGGTCATAAACGTTGTGTGTAATTTGATTGTTCTGGTCCTGTGTGCACTTGTAATTAGAAATGATAAAGAATATGAGCCGTATATAGCTATGGCTATGCTAACAATAACTGTGCTTGGAGTAATATTTTCCGGGCTTGAGATTTGGATTGCTGCTCGTCTTTTAAATGCGACGAACATGGTAAGTTTTATTCTTCGTATGACAGCATTTTAATAGTGTTAGTTGGTATCAATTTAAAAATTTACTCTTTTTTGGAAGTCTACTCCTAGGTTTCTGGCTGTACACAAAGCACAGGGCTGGAGAAGCTACCATATATTTTTAATAATATTTTCGTTGCTCACTGGCGGAATAAACATTGGTGGAATTTATCGAGGAAAATATTACGTAGGGGGATACCATTTTGTCTGTTTTGTCATTCACTGCTTGTTTATCTATATTGTCCATCGTTTCATTCGGGAGCTGCTTTATCCAGGTGGCGAAGATCCAATCGTGGTGGCTGGAGGAACCTCAGTGGTTAATACGACCATTCAGTACCAGCAACACCCTACACAATTCCAGCAACAGCCCCAGAATCAGGTTCAGCAGCAACCGGAACCTCAGTCGCAGCAATAACAGATGTAAAGCTAATTGAATGACTACAAATTTTGGGAATAAAGTACTACAAATGGAATTTTTGAGTCAAAATTTATAGTGCAATAAAAAATTGATATCAAACCACTTGATGACTGATGACATTTTTATTTTTTGCAATTTTATTAGCATTTAGACCTAGTGCACATTTTTGGTTTTTCATTTATTTATGTGGTACGTTTGAAGTTTATGAATGAAGATGTAGCGAAAGTTGCCAATTAAATATGATGGGATGGTGGTGGCTACCATCTTTACCCTTGACAGCCACATTGAAATAACATGAAACATTTTTCATTGCATTTTTTGGGAAACTTTTCGAAAAACTCATCATTTATTTTACATGAAGAAAATTTACACTAGATATATGCACAATTGATGTTTGAGTATAACTTTTCACCGAGTTTATTGCTGGCAAGGGACAGAACAGGTACTTCAAATTCCGCTGACAAAATGCAGTGATAAACTACGACAAGGAATGGAATGATGACATTTGTATTTTCGCAGTTGCGGTTGCGAACTTGGTTATCTTATTTCAAAGCTTTAAAAAGGAATATCAAAGGCAGTCTTTTAAAGTCTCTAACTCGTGGCTATTTCAATCTTTCTTTATTACGTAAACAAAGTTCATGAAAACAGATTTCTAACTTTTTAAATATTCACGAATTTAGACATATGAGTTCAAAGATTTTGGTGATCTAATTATTACTCGCCAGTCACAACCATGAACTGGAAAATAGGGCCAAAAGAAAGGCGAAATCCCCATCCATATCGTTGAATTTCATTTTAAAACAAGCAACGGATGAAAATTTGATATGAAATGTTTGTTTAAAAATGAACAACATCGTAAGATTATGCATACACCTGCAATAAAAATAAGCTTAACATAGTGACGTCTCTGACAAAATTTTACATTTCACACATTGAAACCGAAAAGCTAGAAAGTATTATGACCACTTCTAAAACATAATTTGCGAATCGAGAGAGTTTTTGTGTTTTGTACCTTCCCGGAAAATGTCAGTTACATTATGTTCGGGAACTTCAATGCAATGCGGTTAATATTGGACATTGTGGCATCGGAAGACCCTAAAAGAATCGCGTTATGGCGTAGACTCCATATTGCCACATATATTAGGAGAAGCCTGGAGCCTGTACTAGGAATTCATTTCCTTAAGTTGTGAAAATTTTAAACTCGAATGGAAGTAGCATTAGAAAATTTTATTGTTAAGGAATTATGCATGACCTTGGTCACCATCATCACTATTTAGTGTTTTTTATTTTTATTTAATTGTTTATATTATCTTCGATATTATATTTTTAGGGAAGAATATTTATTCACAACAAAATCTTAATTTAATTTCTTGATAATAATTCAAAAACCCTACTTTAAAACCTATTTCTGCAAAATTTGTAAGGATAGCTAATGCTGAGGGACAGCAACAACAGCCAATGTTGGCACAGTCACAGGTTACAAGGATGGCGCCGCAACCACAACCAACAATGATGATTGTGCAAGTGCGGGAGTCCTGCAGAAATAACTCAAGATGGGTGGCTTTGATTGACATTGTGAGTTTAACTTCTCCTTCTTTGCAAAATATTTTAAACTTACGACGATTATACAAGAATAAAGCTTTAATTTTAAGATTTTTATGCATCTTTGCAGATTATTGGGGTCATTAACATTGCCATAAGTTTGATTGTTATTGCCCTGTGTATACTAATAATTCAACATACTAACGAGCACAATTGGAAAGAAATGAAAAAGAAATCTGAGAACAAAGGCTATAAAGCAGTCAAAATAGAAACCCCGTTTGGCATTTATCCTGTAATCATGTTCAATGTACTTGTAATAATTGTTACCGGGGTTGAGCTTAGGATTGATGCTGCTCTTTTAACTGCGACCGACATTGTAAGTTTAATTCTTCGTTTTTGACAGAAATTTAATTGCGTTAGTAGGAATTAATTATTTTTTTCTGGAAGACTACTCCCAAGATTCTGGCGGTAGAAAAGGCACAGTGCTGGAGAAGCTACCACATATTTTTAATAATATTTTCGTTGCTCACTGGTGGCGTAAACATTAGTGGATATCACATAGGAAGATACTATTTTGGGGGATACCATTTTGTCTGTTTTGTCATTCACTGCTTGTTTATCTATATTGTCCATCGTTTCATTCGGGAGTTGCTTTATCCAGGTGGCGAAGCTCCATTGGTGATGGCTGGAGGAACCTCAGTGGTTAATACGACCATTCAGTACCAGCAAAACCCTTCCCAATTCCAGCAGCAGTCCCAGAATCAGGTTCAGCAGTAACCGAAACCTCAGTAGCAGCAATAACAGAGGTAAAGCTAATTGAATGACTACAAATTTTGGGAATAAAAATACAACAAATGGAATTTTTGAGTCAAAATTTATAGTGCAATAAAAAATGAGATCAAACCACTTATTGTACATTTAACGTGATGATTGATGACATTTGTTTTCTTTGCGATTTCATTAGCATTTAGACCTAGTGCAAAGATTTTGGTTTTTCATTTATTTATGTGGTAAGCTTCTGAATTTTATGAATGAAGGTGTAGCGAAAGTTTCCAATTAAATATTAAGATTACATACATGGGGTAATATGTTCCTTAGTTTTTAAAAAAACAATTTGATTATGAACTTGATAATATGAAAGGGTTTACAGGAAAATCAGTATCCACAAGATGATAGCTACCATCTTTACCCTTGTCAGCCACATTTAAATAACATGGAAACTCAACATTTTTCATTGCATTTTGTTGGGAAACTTTTTGAAAAACTCATCATTTATTTTTACATGAAGAAAATTTACACTAGATATATGCACAATTGTTGTCTCTTGAGTATAACTTTTCACCGAGTTTATTACTGGCAAGGAACAGAACAGTTACCTCAAATCCCACTAACAAAATGGCAGTGATAAACTACGACAAGGAATGGAGTGATGACATTTGCATTCTCGCAATCGTGAACATGGTAAAAGCTTCTTATTAAAAAGTGAAAGTGTTAATAAATTCAAAAAAACGTGAAAAGGTTTACTGTATTAACCTTTTAATGTTTCTTTGATTTATTAGTTCATTTCAACGCTGGAACTAATCGTCGGTATTTTGTTCTCATATGCATTACGTCTCAACTTGTGGCTGCTCCAACCCATCATTGCTCATTCCATAATGGGATTAACTCTCATCTTTACGATTTGCGTCGTAATCGAGTTTTTTGCTGATTACAATCTTATTTTGGCTACACGCGAGGTAAATACTTGCAAGATAATTAATTCTACTGTAAATTAGTGCCGGTGCCGACAATAATCCAAATATTTTCTGTAGACCGATTTTCCCGACAAAGCAATAAAGAAGTCGAAATTCTGGCGTTCATATAATATGACGATGATTGCAATGGAGTCGTTTGTTGGTTTGGCGTTCTTGATGCTTGGAAATGTACAGTATCTTTTTAGCTTTCTTTGTCTTTTAATTCGCATAGCTTTTATTGTCGTTGTTTCACGGTATATCACACAACTTGAGAAAAACAATGAAAAGTCCGAAAATAGAAATGTGCGGAAATGGATCTCGTTTCTACCGACTGAAGAGAACACGCTCTGATGATTAATTTATTATGCTACAACTTATTGTTTGTTTGAAAAATACAACTTTTATTCTAATTCAATTAAAACATCAAAACCGTGAAAAATATTTACATCAACATTTTGTTGAAAATATCTTTTCTTCATTATCCAATCAGCCAACAGGACGCGCATGATACCGAATGCCACCACCACGAACAGGTCGAATTGGTTTGGGCCTCGACACGGTACATGGCCAGTTATACGCTAGCGCTACACCTTCAAAATTAATATACATGTTTAGAATTATGCTTCACAAATAGATTAATTTTTTAAATATATTTTTCGAACCACTGCATTTCCGAAAACAATCGTTAGAGTACGTAATTCCATCAGCTCCGCACACAGGTCTATATATTTGACTACAAATGCATTCGGATTCGACTGCGAAATTTTTTACAATTTGCATTAATATTAGGATAACACCAAAATACTTCATTTTCAGTTTTTTTTAAAAATCTTGACAGGTACAGTGACTGGTTAGTAAATGGTTTTTAAGGAGAGGAATTCTGAGACGGATTACTTCAAGTGAAGCCAATTATTGGGCGTGTGCTCGAAACGGATTGAATGATTGAGTGTTTTAATTGGGTATTCATTAATTTAATTGTTAGTGATTTAATTCTTCTTATGTACTCATTACTGGGTAATGGGTAATGAATTATAAGTTAATTAAGTTTGATTAGCTAACTTTAGTTGGGGTCTCTATTAAATTTTAGTAAATGGTTATTAGTTATTAGTTATTACTCATTATGATTAAGCTGCATACTTTTCACCTAAATTTCACCTAAATCATCACTCATCGCCACAATATTAGAACATTACTTGCACGTTTGGATAATGAATGAATGATTGTCGTCACAATGTGTTTGTAATTCAGGCTTATCTTCACTTGATAAGACTTGATAGTGATGCAATTGCATTTATTTACAGGTAATCTTTTCCAATGAACTTGGATTTTGATTTTAATTCATCAGTACAAAAAAATTAATAAAACGGTAGATTGTTTATGTACACGCTAAAACAAATTTGCGTAGTTGCATTTCCATCAAAACTAAACAACATTCCACAAAATGACGCTGTGAAAAAACTAGAAAGTATGATGACGACTTTTAAAACTTGATGGATTATACTTATAAATGCTTCGTTCAATTTAATGGTATAAATACTGAAAGAGTCCAGAATGTCATTATCAGTAGTTTTACAACGAACGTTTCCGCAAGACAAGCTCTTCCACAAGATATAATTTCTACAATTTCACATTTATTGCCAAAAACATTATTTGTTTAAAATACAAAATGTTGTCAAGAACTCATTTTACCGATTTTATACTCACTAAATCTTTGAGTGTAGTTTTTATATTTTTGTCATTTTCGGAAGACGTCGGAAGTAAATCAATTTTAAAAGCTTACTATAAGGACTCCCCTTTACCACCCACTCCCGAGAACATTTTACTTTGTATGTTAATTGTAATTTAAATACATCTAATTGTTCGGCCAATTATCTAATTATAATCCATTAAAAAAATAATATTTAGCTCAAAAAATTGAACTCCAGCTGAATCAAAATTACACTGTACATTCCATAGAGTGTACTTCAAGCGACGACACTGGACCAATTTTGCGAGAAGCGAAAAACGGAATCATTCCAGAGCGTTATAGGTGGAAAAGTTTTAACGTTTATCCAGATCCAGCTTACAGTAAGAACGCTATAAATATGAGTACTAGCACAATTTATCCCCCTGCCCTGTTAATCTCAATAACAGATCGTATTCTTTAAAATCATATAGATGACAATGAAAGAACTCAAATCAACAATGCGATGTATAGACTCAACCAAATTATTCCCTGTATCGATTTCAATATTTATCCTGTCGGAGCGACCCCATCGGGAGATTATGTGCACATTAGAAAAACTAGTGGTTGTTCATCTTATGTTGGTAGATTGGGTGGAGTACAGGTATGTCGTCACATATGTTAAAAACAACATTAAGTTTAAACGGTACCTGATTATATAATTTTCGTGTATTTAATTGCCAAATGGTAGACCATGAGCTTGCAAAGTCCCGGGTGTATGGGAATTGGAACAATTATGCATGAAATGATTCATGCCTTAGGTTTCTACCATGAACATGCCCGACCAGATCGGGATGATTATGTGACAGTTTTATGGGAAAACATTCAAACTGGAAAAAGTCACAACTTTCTCACAAGAACCAACGCTGAAGTTACCAGTTTTGGAGTTCCATATAATACCAGGAGTATTATGCATTATAAAGCTAACGACTTTAGCGCCAATGGAAGGCCAACTATTCAAGCAAAAGTAATTCTAGCAGAAAATTCTAACGTTAAAAACATTCAAAATAAACGGTAAAATGTGGTTTCAATTTTTGCAGGATGGTGGGAATGTGGGTTCCTTGGGCGAATTGCAAAGCACTGACATACAAAAACTCCAAAGAATGTACAATTGTTGATAATTACTACT
>JAQFXM010008633.1:0-10430 GCA_034693345.1 Entomobrya multifasciata | reverse complement strand
AGTTGAAATCACTAACATTCTCGCCTTGCACTGTACAGGAAGAAAGCGTATACAATACACCTATTTGCTTTCCCTTTATGTTACAGGCAATAGCTTTCTCCAGCTTACGTACGTCATTTCTCTTCTCCAATACATTACATGCTTACAACATTGACGGTTCTTTTACAAGTCAGGTATCTTGCTCAAAGTCAGAAATTTTCTTTCTTCACATACATAAATACATAATACACCCATCCAGAGGCCAGCACGGAACGGGATATTTAAGCTAAACAGTAAAATTAATTTTTAACCAATATCATGCAGTTAGTGATACACGTGTTATGTAACTTGTAAAGAGTATAGAATAGTAAGCACGTAACTCATTGTAAAGACAACAACAAAATCTGTAGTGAACAATTAAAATTCATGTACACCTACAAAAAAGTGCTTTAAAATAAATTTTAAAGCAGTTTAGCTGAACCTGGTAATTATTTGAATTTTCATGATCATTTTAAAGTTCGTTTTAATATGGAAAACGTCCATATACCAAACTATGAGATTACAATACAACCTGAATTAGTTTTACTCAAACGGACCCACCCATCCTCGTGGGCGAGAAAGGAAATAAAGTGTTCCGTTTCTTGATACAAATGCAAAAGGGATTTCTACTAGGAAATAACTTGTGTATATGTCATGATTTCTCCCGTTTAAAAATCTCGAATTCCACATGGTTCAAGAGAATTTGGGACGATTCCTAAAACTGTCTAATTTTCTTTGTACGTAATTTTTTTTTCAACAGGGTACATGATTTTTTCAAATAGTATTTTACATAAAAATCATATAGAATTGAATATACTGTACCAATTTTGTATAATGATTTTAATTGTTGTATTGTAATGCAGTTCGTCCTATTTTACTTCTTGTCATTTCCATCTCTATTAAAATTAATTAAGTGTAATTTTAATCTTTGAAACTTTTTTCTGTCGTTAGGTAACGTGCATGCAGGTTGTGATTAATTATATACGCCACGCCTATTAGTTGTTGTGGACAACTTAACTGACTGATAATACCAATTTTCCAGGACAGGTAAATACATTTAAAACTTGCATTTTTATAAAAATCATTTTATATCTTTAGCTAAAAGTAGCTAAATAATTAATACGCAACATGATAACTACGGAAACATAACATCATTTCTATGTAATACCTGCAAGCCTGCCTCATATACATACATACAGATCAGTTAGATTTAAGTAGAAAAGATGAAACAAGAACAAAGAACACAAAAATGGATGTGAGTTTCTAGTACCATTTTGTTGCTATGCCAAATCATGACCTTGATACTTGATTAATTCATCCATCCGATTGAATTCATTACAGTTGCGAAAAAAGATTTTCATTTTAAATCATCCGAATTCTAAAAAAATAGTAAAAAATAAATGAACTATTCAGGATAATTAAAATTTTCTAATTAATCCTTCCTAGAAAAACGCACAGTTTCTCTACGCATTAACTGCACCTGCTAAGAATTTCACTATTCCCAAGAACGATTTCTAAATAATAAAAATTCTTCTTACATTGGTTTTTGTTTGTAAGAAAGCTAGTTGTATGCATGGGCATGTCATATTAAGTACTGCGTACACTTACATTATATGAACGAACTATATGAACAACTGTTGAATAGGCCATTAAAATACGCATGTTTACCTATGATTACTTACCCGAAGAACAAACACCTAAGGCAATTTTTTGTTACATAATATATATGGAATAAAAATGGTGTGTTTATATGTTAGTAGTGCTGTCTCAGTCATTCTTCACCTTCAAACAACTGGACCGAACGACCTTGAAAATTAAAACTGGATACAGGTTTACTGTATTTGGTTTATGCGGAGGAATATCAGGATCTCATTATGTTAGCTGATTTCATGCATATACATGTAATGTTTTTTAAATCGTAAAATACCACGCATTATGTAATATGTTTTACAAATAAATGTTAACGAATCTTGACTTTCTTATAGTGCAACGTGTAGCATAGCATATTGGTAGTTGGTTTATTGGGGATGAATGATTTAAACCTTCTTAAAAACGCTGTTACTGTAAGGTTCCCTTTTGATCAGAATCAGAACAGAAGCATAAATTATCTTTGTCCTCTTTAGTTTCAAATAAGTTGAGTTGCAGATTGATAAAACAGGGAAAAGTAAACAGATAATACAAGTACAAGGATAGCACTTTAAGGTAAACACTTTTCATTTTCCTGAGTGGCTTTGGCAAAAAAGGCAAACAAACAGAAACACATTGCATGATGAACTTTAAAAGTCGAAATATAGTGGATTAATATTGCATTGCTTATTCACACAATATTTCGACTTGCTAAATTCACTTTAGAACTTGCGTTGTTTGGGACTCGCAAGTTTCATAACCTTCATAGCCTATTTAGATCAATTAAAAGTTGTTAAAGTAGATTAAAAGTAGTGGTTGTTATTTTATGATACAGAAATAGCATATTTTCCACACAGTTACAGGACGGATCGTTCAAATTCTTCTTAATACAAGTTTCGTGTTCGCATGTCGCATTCGATACTTGTTATTTTGGCTCGTATGAAATTCAACAAGAATTCAGCAAACTATAAATAAGGAATTTAAATATAAATTATAACTCGTGATTTCATTATACAGACAAAATTGGAGGTATTAATAACGCTTGTGCTTGTTATGTTATCATCTTAAAATTTCATTTTAGAAGAGTAATGCAAAACTACATCTTCATTTACAGGTTAACGAGCTTTTAGACATTTTCTCTCTTTACCCCAATCCGGACGATCATCTATCATCGTATAGGATATCATCATGGCGTCTATTTCACTAGCTATGAGCAGAGTTCCGGCTCGCGTAGTATCTACAGGTGAAATAATGCAGAGAACTGACTAATTGTTCGTAATAATGGTTTAACGATGTCACGAATTTAAAGATAACATTGTTTCAACTTTGTATAGCAATACGTCAATATAGTTCAAGTATAAGTGGGGAGCCCTCAGGACCAAACGTGAAGACTTCTAGTATTCCAGGGCCAGCGTCCAAGCAGCTAATGCAAGAACTTGGAAGTCTGCAAGTATGTGACCAACTCACAGCGAAATTTCCCGTGTATAACTTTCTGAATAATATCCTATGAAACTTGAAAAATTAACTTTTTTTTATAGCAAAGTGGATCAGTCCAAATATTTGCAGACTATGACAAGTCAATTGGCAACTATCTTGTTGACGTTGATGGCAATGTGTTTTTGGACATTTACACCCAAATCTCATCTATTCCATTGGGCTACAATCACCCTGACCTTTTAAGTTTATTTAATGATCCTCATCATGTGGTAAGAATAAAGATAGGAATTGGAATTGATGAAAAGCACAATGAATCCAAAAACGGATTTTAAAAGTTTTAACCTTTTACTTTTCGTAGAAAACTTTGATTAATAGACCCGCATTGGGCGTTTTCCCTGGTAAAAACTGGGTTTCCGAGCTGAAGTCGTCTTTACTTGAGGTAAATATTTAATGCCATATACAATGCTACGGCAAGTTAGTGTGTAACTTCATTTGACCTTTTTGTTGTTCTTTGTTTAATGTTCAGTATGCCCCAAAAGGATTAAATCAAATTACAACAATGGCTTGTGGGTCATGTTCAAATGAAAATGCTTTCAAAGCAATTTTCTTCTGGTACCGTAAACGCGAACGTGGAGGCAAGGAATTTTCTCCACAAGATATTGAGTCATGCATGATGAATCAATCACCGGGTTCTCCACCTCTATCAATTTTGGCTTTTGATGGTAATTTATAGAATTCAATTGAATATAATTGCTGCAATTTCAACTTCAAAGCACGAATTCCTAATACGATAACTAAATATTTAAATAGGGGCATTCCATGGTAGAACTTTGGCTTCTTTGACTTGCACTCATTCAAAACCCATTCATAAGATCGATGTACCAGCATTCGACTGGCCAGTAGCACAGTTTCCACGCTATAAGTACCCACTTGAGGAAAATGTACGTGAGAACCAAGAAGAAGACAAAAGATGTCTTGCAGATGTGGAAGAAAAAATCGAGCAATGGTCGAAAAAGGGATTACCTGTTGCAGGCATCATAGCTGAGCCTGTACAAGCAGAGGGAGGTGATCATCATGGCTCATCAGAGTTTTTCCAGGGACTTCAAAAATTGGCGAAGAGCAAAGGTGTTGCGCTTCTTATTGATGAGGTACAAACTGGGGGTGGATCTTGTGGAACTTTGTGGTGCCATGAGCAATTCGATTTACCAAGCCCACCAGATCTTGTCACATTTAGCAAGAAAATGCAAACTGGAGGATTTTATCATCTTCCTGAGTTCAAGTATGAATTGTTTTACAATATTTATTCATACATTTTCACAAAAACGGTTCTTTAATTAATTTTCTTCGGTCAACCATGTAGGCCTGATCAAGGTTACCGAATTTTCAACACATGGATGGGTGAGCCCAGTAAGGTCCAAGTTCTCAAAAGAATTTTGGATGTTATAAAACGAGATAATTTGCTAGATAATGTACAGAAAACAGGGAATTTGCTGATGAATGGACTAAAAGATTTCCAGGTAATATTGATTGGAGTGAAGGGCATGTTAATTCCTAGCAGTAAAGTATGAGCTATAAAATCTAGTAACAAAATATAAATGGCATCGCTTTTTTTGGTTCACAGAAAACGTTTCCTAATCATCTAAATTCAGCCAGAGGAAAGGGAACTTTCTGTGCAATCGATTGTGCTTCTACGGAATTAAGGGACAAGATTGTTAATGAATTGCGTAATCAGGGTATGTCTCTGCATTTTTCATACCAGTTTATCACTTCACCAATTATGCAAATAGGTTTAAAATGTCATATTTTTTAAAACTTTATTCAAGGTGTCCAATCTGGTGGATGCGGTGACAGAGCCATAAGGTTCCGGCCTACATTAGTTTTCCAGCCGAAGCATGCAAATATTTTCTTTGATAAATTCGAAACAGTCCTTAAAAAGTTTTAAGCTTTCAACTTTCTTTCAACAAACTGAAAATATTGAGGATACAATCAATCAAAGTATACAAATACAATGTATGCCATACTAAAATGAATAAAAAAATCGTCATTGCAAACAATAAAGTTGTAATGAAAAAGAGAGATATTTTGTGCAATTCTAGTAAAACAATATGTAGGCTTGCAGTCTACATTTCTAAATGCCATTGCCACTGACATTAACAAAGTCTTCCAAAAATCTGTGTTTTAAAAATATACTCTCGTATTTTAAGTTAGAAATGAAAATATTCGGATTAATCCAGGAATATAACTAATGTACATTTAATTTTTAAAACTGAGAATGCATGTTTAATGTTTTGATGAATAATTTTATGCCAATTATCAAAATTCATTGGTTATTCTATTTTTATTGGAAAAATTATATGGGGTAATGCGATACCTATAATCACTAATCCATTTTCATGATTATGATTCGGTTTTTATGATGATTATGTTAATTTAAAGCCATTATGAAACATGATACACAAGAATTAAAAAAGAACAATGAAATAAAGTAACGCTGATTCTTTTAATGCATTAAACGAGTGAGAGAATAAGTTTATTTGACAAACTCACGACTCATACCCTAACATACAATATTTCTCTTTAAAATTTTCCTGCACTACATACGAATGGTATGTTATAAACTTTCTCAGATATCGTGAGAGAAAGTTTTGTACAACTATTTAGATTGACAACCATCACGATTCAGTTAATGTGCACATACGAGCATGCACCATTCAATAAAGTTAACAAACTTTTCGTAGTATGTAGTTTTAAATTTGTGTTATAAGTTACAAGATATAATGTGTTCAATCTGAATAACAGTACGGTATATTACAACATTTTATAACTAATATATAAATAACAAATTATACACAGTTATTTTTTTTCATCAAAACGCGAAACGGACAATGAATCACATAATTTGATAATAAAATTGCTGATTAATTCTTTTTATCATTGACCCTTAGCGTATTGATTGCTTATTTGATTTTTTCGATCCAACAATTAACAATATTTTATTAAATAATCGTGATGAATGTAATATCTTAAAAATCTTAACCTCTGCATCATTCCACTTTTTTCCAGCATGTAATCTTACCCAAACCATATATATGGATTATCACTTATATAAATACTTAACACACACATAAATATTATTTTACAAACCTAGGCCAATATAAAGTTGTATTTATGCTATAAACGTAGACAAAAGTTTTTATTATTTACAAAATTATACAGCTATTATAATTTTAATGCTTATCTCAATTAACGATAATGTCCAGAAATCATGATTACTTCAATTATTTTATATACATATTGACATGTTTTTCATCAAAGATATCAAGAAACACATTTAGTTAAAATAATTTAGATGTTATAGGTAGGTATTATATATTTTATGTAACTACTGATGAAAGTGTAATTGCTACGATTTTCACTACGATAATTTAAACCTATATTCATGTATTTTTAAAAGGTTTATGCTACGCAACGACTAGAATTCTCTAAAAAACGATGACAAGCCCTTTTCTAAAGAATAGCATAACTTTCTGTCGATAAAAAAGAAAATAACACAGAAACCTCACACTTAAAACTTACAAATAACTATAGTAATAATTTACACACATATAATAAATACATTTTAGCGTGTAATTTTACACGTTAGAATCCAAAACTCTTAAATATCCGATAATAAACTTTTCACAAATACATATATGAATCTCCGTTAGTATAATTAGGTATGTTATAGTTATGATATATATGTAACTAAACATACAATTAACGTTGAACACCAGTCATGCATATTATAAAGTAATGATATTCATATTAGAACTAATATATATAATTGATTTTTAATACTATACTTATATCAATAATTATTAAAAGTGTATGGCATCTTGTAACGTAGGATCAGGATCTTCTACCAATCGGTTTCGGTAGAAGTGAGCAATCCCACACTATCAGAAAAGAAACTAAAATCTAAAACAATTAAATATATAACAACTAACAATTAAATTGAACATTTGCAAACTATTCTCTGGAGATTCGGAAACAGAAGGTACCATGCTTTTTTAAACAGAATATCAAAACAACGATAAAATAAGTGATTTTATATTCAGACAATACCAAATTTTACACGTATCACACTTAATTCTTGTAAATTTAACATATTAAAAACGTTAACTAATGAAGGCAATGGCTTACTTAACAAGGAGCAACACTGATATTTTTTGGCGTGCTGGTAATTTTTTTCCATTATTGTGTAAGGTGTAGGCTTAAAATGAACTTTTTTGCAAATTTTTACAACTGAAAAGATTGGAAATTGTGGAAACTAATATAACCATATAATAATATAGTCATATTTAAGAAGACTCAATGATTTATGACATATTTTCAGTCGATTTTTAGTGATCCATTGTAGTAAACTTTATAAATATAAACTGATTTACTTTATTAGGTAAGTAAAAAATGTTTAATTTTTTTCTTCATAAAATTAAGATCGTATATATGTAAGTGCTATTTAGGCTAAAATACGATAATTATTGTGACTTCTTCTTTGGCTATATTCCAACCAAATTCTTGATACAAATGCCGTAAACAATTATTATTTTTTAGTATTTTTTTCACCTTTACAAACCACACACTACACACTTTTGACTAATATTCAAATAGTTCTCTCTGACAATCTGTGATGGTAAATTTATAAAAAATGGAACTACTGCTTTCAAGCTACTACGATATTTTTCTCGGAAAGTTTTTCTGTAAAAGCCAACTAATGGAAGTTATGGCATTATTATATTTTTTCCTTTCGCATACACCAACGATTTTTCTTCTTCAAAAATTAAGTTCAAAGACATATTGCAAGCACATTACAACAAGATTATATTGTATATTTTGTATTACTGAACAACACATTTATATTGGTACATATCACTTGTGGTATCTGATGATCACGAGGATGTCCTAGACGTTTTTTTAGGGGCATGCAGTAAAATTAAAATTTTTGACAAAGCGAAGGGAATTCACGAGCAACTCATTAAAGATCTACTTTTTCGACTATTACTACTAACTATCTTTTTTCAATTTTTTTATGTTGAAGAAATTCAGAAAGCCTTTGTGTTTTATCAAAGGCATTTATATTATTGCAACAACAATAAGTTTTGTAAGTTACACCAATCCAATGAGTAAAGTCGTATGAATACATAGACAAAACTACATTGTTTTAATTGGTTTGAATCAAATTTACATGTAGGTTTTTTTTAGTGAGACAAAGACACAAATTAATCTACTGATTTACTACGTGATTTGTTATATTTTAAGTGTATAAATTGTCATATTTATAATGAATCTCAGTTATTATTACTGCTTTGATGAATTCGATTTTCCTAAGTTGTTAATGAGTTCAGAACCATTTCATAACGCACATGAGTGTTACTGACTGATAAGACGAGAAAATCTGTGCAAGGGAGTACACTTTTTTTTGTCTCCAGAGCAGGCCTATTATTGGATTAAATTTTTTTATAGTTCGAAGCATTATATTTTTTTGGTGCCAGCAACCATTTTTATCTAGTATCTAGATTAACAATACTTGAACGAATATTTTAAAAACCTCAAGGTAAAATTTAGCAACACTCTAAAGACACCGATATTTAATTAAATTTATGCAAATTTGGCTATTGTCATAATAGAGATTTGCAATTCTCAGTTTTCCCAACCATTCATGATACATACTAATAGATTTAGTTGTTTACTCTTTCTTGTTTTTTATTTTATTTTCTGGCTTCATGATATAATTTTGAATTGTAAGTCAAGTCCATTCCGATCTTAACCGCTGCCCAGAAAAGTTGGAAGCCAGAGTCGGGTTGATTTGAAACAGGAATTACTGAGGCAATGGAACAAGTATTTGAACGTAGGATACTGGAAAGAACCCAGTTTTTCCATTAACCGTTCCTTCGTACCAGTTTTCGTCAATACGATTTACCAGCGTTATTGTTTCGCCCTCCTGTATTAAAAATGCTTATTTTAAATATCATCGCGAATAAAATGAAGAATAGCAAATATTGTATGATTTTTCTGTATTCTGCATACCTTAAGACCTAACTCGCCAGGATTCTCTGGTTCAAAATCATACAAGGCTTGACAGCAAGGCCCTTGATGTGCAGGAGTGCGTACAGGAGTAGATTTCATCGGTGATGGAACTGGAGATGCTGTAATGATAATAGATGTCCATAAGCACATGATAAATACAGGATTGGTTATATTAGCATATACATGTTCACGACTAAAAATGTAAGTGATGGTAATTAATGTGTTATAATTGATGTTTTTCTTGGGCAATGAAAGATATACAGTTTACAATATGTATATTTCGAAAATACTGGAAGAATTAGCTCTAGCGACAGCCAAAAAGACCACAAAATTTAAACTGTAAGATAATGACATGGAAAACTTGTGGGAAATATATTGATAAACAGCAGAAACCAGTAAGAATACACAAGTGGTAAAAAAGGTTAAAAAAAGGTAACACGTTAAAGTTGGCACGTGAGAGGAGAGCTGAAGAAGCAATTTTGTTAAAAAAGTACAAAAATCATTTTTCAAAATATAAATTTTGCAAGCAAAATGCTTTTTATTTTCTTTCCAGTAAAAATTCTGGGCAACTGACGATCCAGTCAAATAGTGGGAGAGAGAGTAAGTAGTGGTAGTCGGTTCATTTATTAACCACAAGATTTAAAAACCTATGGATTGGTTATCGCTGGAAGCTGTGAGGGGGAGTATACGTAGACATTACCATTAGAGGATTTCGGTGGATTGCCAGCAGGGAAGAGAGGTTCCCACTCCTGCGGTTTGGGGTTGGCAGGAGACGGTACAGGAGATCTCTGTGGAGTTGTTCCTAATCCCACAACCATAACAAATACCCCATATATGATACACAGAAAAGATATAGAACTAGAAGAAAATACGTTTGCAGCGTATTCTACGGGGGAAGGTCATAGTCATAAGCGTAACGCAACGCAACTCGCAAGATGTAAAATGAAACGTACTAGAAACGATGAAATGTTTAAAACTTTTCACATTCAACAAACTCGACAAAAAATGAGTTTGAAGAAGTTACAGCACATCAATAAAGCAAAGAATATTGGTAGGCGAAGAGCCAAAATAGGATAATTGAAATAAATTCAATAATGTTTAAAAAGGAACCATCTACTTTAAAAACAGCTTTTTTTGCTGGCGACAACACACAAATTATGCAACATATAATAACACAACGTGGAGTATGCTTCCGTCGTTGCCTAAACTAACAAGTCATGACAAGTCATGAAAATAGGTACGTAGATGAATGTATGTATACGTATCGCGTTTTTCTTTGCATC
>JAQFXM010008632.1:0-10430 GCA_034693345.1 Entomobrya multifasciata | reverse complement strand
TTTCAAGTTGAAGGAAATGAAGATGTAATGAGCGAAAGTGATCTTTTATTTCACAAAATCAAAAAGACAGTGTGTCCATCCACTCTAAGATGTCCACTAGAACATGTGTTATTTGGGAAGAATTTCACTAAAAAATGTAATAAGCTTATCAAATCTAAATGCATGAAAGAAAACACATTACACATAATTTTAAGAAATGACCTCGAGAAATTTATGGCAAATAATAATATTATCATCAAGCCAAGTGATAAAAATGCAGGTTTGTGCATAATGAATTTTGATGATTATGTAACTGAAGTAAAGCGGCAATTACATGACACAAATACATACAGGCCGTCAGCAACATCTGAATATAATATGAAAATGTTTGAATTCAAAGACAAAGCTCACCATGTCAGTAGTTGGTTATTTAAATGTAAGAAAATGAAAAGTATCATTCCAACCCAGCACAGACCAGCAAACTTCTATATCTTACCAAAAGTACACAAAGCTTTTGAAACTTTTCCACTTGGTAGACCAATATCAAGTACTTTACATGTAATTAATAGGGGTGTATCAATGCTTTTAGACAAAATATTACAGCCTCTCAGTTTACATATAAGTAATTTGATACTCGATAGTCCTCACTTGTTACTGTTGTTAGATAATTTGAAGCTCAATCCTAGCCGTAAGTACATATTAATAACTGCTGACATAAATAGTATGTATTTAGAACTGCCAATTGTAACATGCAAAAAGAACTGCATTGATTTTTTCAACAAGTACAAACATGTCACCACTTTCCCCATTGAAATGACTGCTCAAAAATTAAAAACTTTACTTGATCTGAGTTTGGATTACAGTTTTATTGAATTTCAAAATGAACTTTTTTGTCAAACTAAAGGAATTCAGATGGGAAATTGTGCAAGCGTGTCAGTTGCTAATATAACAGCTGGGGTCGAGCTCGAAAATATTTGGAAAGAGCAAATAATTTTCAATGGAAGGTTCATTGATGATTTAATAGCTATTGCCGATGTAACTGATATTGGTAATGATTATGATAGCTTTATAAATAATATGCTACAACATAATTTTCTTAAATTTACACATGAATACAGCACAAAAAGCGTTAATTTTTTAGACATAACAATTATGTTAGATGATGATAATAACATTTCAACAACCATTTTTCAGAAACCAATGAACAAGCATCAATTTGTTCACTTTGACTCTAATCACCCCAAACATTTATTAAAATCGCTACCATATTCTTGTGGACTTAGAATCAAGCGGACATGCACAGACACACACACACAAAAAACAGAAATAGAAAAACTAATGAATAAATTTAAAACACGAGGATATCCATTGTCAACTTTGAAGAACACTACAATAAAGCTAGAAAACATTGAAAGAAATACATTACTTTGCCCTAAATCAGATATACTCATTAAATTTCTCAGTCTCCATAATCCTGCACTTTTAAATGAGGTTATGCGTAGGTCGAAAAAGAAAAGCAATAGTAAAAATGTCTACATCACCATTCCATACACAAACAGAATAAGAAACCTAAAAAAGTGTATCACAGACCTTTTTATTACGGACATGAACAAATGCCCAAATGAAAACCTAAAAAAATGTGTAGCCGATATAAACATAAAAATAGCATTCTCCGTTCCAAATGCAATACGCAGGTATTTAAACACAAAGTAAAAATGAACATATTGACCAAGCACAGAAGCTAGAATAAAGCCGCCAAGAAGAGTAACAAAATAGACTGACAAGCCACTACACAACACACAACACAACAGTCAAGTGTAAAGTATATTTTTATTTACTGAACTATAAAAATAATATTTAATTGTAAATATAGTTTAAGCCAACACTGAGAGAGGTAACATAATTTTTAACCAAATTATTTGTTGTATATAACTAATTATCATTTTTATGAATACATTTTTGTCAAATTTATAATTATAAATTCATTCATACTTTTTAGCCTGATGATGACCACAAATAAAATGTCGAAACCGGTCGCTCAGTCGGTGTAATTATCAAAAAGTGAAGTTCACGGTGCTTTTTACATTTATTTATTTCAACATACTCATCTTCATTTCTCTTTTCGGTGTTTTGTATTATTTTTAAAACCTGGAGTGGGGACAAGTATCATATCAAAATATTACGATAAAGATTATTAGATATATATACACATAGTGATGGTTAATTTTTTTAAACTGAAGGTGGTAATTTACCTCAGGTAGTAAGTTATTAGTCCTTTCAGTTATCCAGTTGTAATAGTCTCCGAATTTCAAAACTTCGGGATTTGTGTTAAAATGGTCAAACCAATCGCTGGTTCCTTCGTAGCAAAGGGCATAATTGGCACTTTTGTCGTAATACTACAAGAAAGGAGAAAAACAATTAATAAAGCATTACTCCATAAAACCAATGAATCATTGAAAGGTTTAATTAGTTTGAAGCAAAGTTTTCGTTACAGACCTCCATTGGAAAATCAAGAATTTCGATAACCATTTGTTCTTTAGGAACATTCTTTCTCAGCTTCTTGGCATGTTCCAGTCTACTACGAGAGAACTCTTCAGTAACAATCTCCAGTTTAGTTCTAAGCCCCTCTTCATTGTCACAATTTTTTGTTGGCTTGTTGACGGCAGAGGTTCCGCATTCTGAACTGGGACAGGAACAGCAGTGAGCTCCGGCCGACTAGCCAAGCGCTCTTGCGTCAGTCTGCGACGTTTATTAACCCGTTTCTCAAACTTGTCCAGCTTCAGCTGATATTCCCTCTGTAAATTCCTCATCTTATCAATCATTTCCAGATCCTCTTCTGGAGGTTCCGATGATGAACACGACATTGGTGAACGTGAGCCTGAGCCTTGACCTCGGCCTTCTGATTCTTCTTCAGCATCTGATGACAGTTCAATCACTTGGTCATTATGATTATTGACGACCACATCATTCACTTCGTCTACTTTTAGCGTTACCCCGGACGACACCAATGCCGCTGATGATGACGACGACGCATTGGAAGAATCTAATTGTGAGGATGACGATGAAGAAGAATAACTGGCAGGGGTGGAAGGTGACAATGATGATGGCTCAACCATTGTGAATGAATAGGGCCTGGAACAACTGGATTAAAAAAAATCCTGTATTTGTAATTTAATATTGTTTACAGTTATTTAACACATTTAAGGCAACTTCACTAGTAAAATTGGGAAGGAAATAGTTGCTGAAATAAATATTAATCACAAAACACAGATGACTAATATTTTGTAGAAAATACATCTTTCTTAAGCTACGAAAGCACGCAAGCAACAATGCATGTGAAGAGGAGCAGAAAGAGATACCATTATGCAAAATATGCGATGCAGAATTGCCAAACGTGCAAACTTGAAGGGTGAAAATGAGTGCTTGGGTTTTGTTGTTACAGAGCAAAAATATACAAACAACGAAGAAAGATATAATATGCAAATGCCAGACAAACTATCTGCATGTGACAAGGATGAAAGAAGAAAGAAGAAGGGGTGGATGATTGCGTGCATTGGTTGGATTATTCCTCGCCTTTGTTCCCTTCATCCTTTTCTAAATTACGTGCGCGTGCATGCGTCTCATGATTTATGATATTTTCATGCATCTGATGATCTGATGAGCTGCTATAATTATGAAAATGACTTCGACTTCATTTGCTTGTTAAAAACGTACCCACACATTAACTTTTACTGGAACTAGTTCCATACAAAATTATGCTGCTATATATCAGTTTGAGTGACAAAACACACATATTTAATTTTTATACTTAAATACAGAGCCAGTCATTTTAATGCATTCCAAGTATTTGTGCAAGTTTGCTTTATGAATACTTTCAACCTTGCACTAGGAACTGGAGCACGCTCAGAATAAGCCTGAAGTAGCATAATGTTAGCCAGAATGATTAAGCCAATGATAAACTGAAAATAATGCCGAGCGATCATAAACGAACTGAAGAAATGAAGTCCAGGTGGATTGTCAGTTAAACTTCGATCCAGCCTTTGAAACTTTATGAAAATTTCAAACAAACTATCTTGCATCTTGAGTTACCCCGGAAACCCGAACGTATTCTGGTTACATTTTGACTACGTACATCAATTGTGTATTGATCAGTAGGTCAAATCGTAAATTTGTATGTAATCGAGTAGCTGTGCTACTTCCACGAGGTGAGTGCACCAATTTCTCTAAAATGTTAATGAAACAGGGATAAAGTACTAATGAACATATTGACATTGGAAAAGAAGTATACTTTCAGGGATATATAGCATTTGGATTGGAAGGGCATGTCAACTTTTACATATTTATTAAGAAAAATTGATGGGGTAAAATCTTTTGGTATTTTGGAATGGTGGATGGACTTAGTAGGAAACTTGGAATGTTCTACGACATACACTCATAATGATCATATCAAAGAAATGCGGCCGTCAATGTCTGGAAATATATTGGTAATCTTTGTGGTAATGATATTTGGGCATGCAACATCAATATCTACATTTAGGTTAGAAATGCTTATCAGACAATGTCGACAAATTGCGCTAAAAGTACATAGTAAATTGTGCAAAGCTGTAAAAACAATTCCAATGGCACCGCATATCATTAATGAATTTTTATTTGGCCCACCATTATTTGTGACTTCGACTACATAAAATAGTAATTTTAAATTATATGATGCTCCTTAAAATGTACATTTTATCCGCTTTTAAATTATTAAATTCATTACTTGTAAACGGTTACCTAATTTATGTCTAATTGAAAGTTCCTTAATCTACATACTGAACAAAATATTTAAGATGACCAGGGGAAAATTATACAAATTCATTTTCATCCTTTTACAGGTTGAGTAAACTGTGCTTGTAATAAAACAATTTCCAAAGTTATAACAGCATTTGCGATAGTTAAAAGAAACGGTTTCGTGATGACAAAGCAGCCAAAGCCTGTCAGCCCAATGCGCGGCCCACAGTTCACTCTACTTTCAAGTCGGGAAATCTACAATTAAAATGTAAAACGAATGGTTGATAAGAAACTACAATGTATTTCGACTTAGAATTACAAATAATGTGTTAACCTCTGATGTGTGATACTCTACTGGACACTCTCTTGGGATTTTACCAATCTGATGAGCGTAATCAAGGTACGTGTAGATGTAAGGCTAGTCTTCATTTTACTTGAACGCCTAGACAGGTAGGCCGTTATTGCTTATCTAGGTAGGTAGGTAGGTAGGTTGGTAGGTAGGTAGTATCTATAACTATGTAAATTCAATACTGCTGGTCATAGGCTGCGTCCCCGATCCCGGAAATAAAAATAACAAAGCAATAACGGCCTACCTAGGCGTTCAAGTTTCCATGGATGAATTCTTATCTCTACGTACCTTGAGCGTAATCATTTATTTGCGCAGCTGGAATGGACATTACGTATAGATAGAAGACTTCCACACAAAAGCTGACATTGAAAATGAATGGTGAAAGGCCTAAGGTCAATTCAGCTCCGACTCCACCTCCAATGTTTGACGATAATGCCCGCAACAACTATAATCAAATGGTGGTAATAAGCCATTAAATACGCATAATTTAGTTTTGTGATGAATCCAGAAATGAAGTCATATCATAAAAGCATAACAAACGATGAGTAATTACTTGCATGCATACCAAATATAAACAGGTCAAGTAAGTAATGAAAATTAGCGGCGAGAAAAATGAATCGAATTCTTCGACAAGATTGGTCAACGAATTGTGTTTTTTGTAGCATGAAGCCAAAACTCTTGATCAGGTAGAGTGCCTTCCTTTCCTGCTTTAGTCTTTTCCATCAAGTCCTTGAATTGCCGTGAAAGTGCGTATGAAAACACGGTTACTGCAGCAAGTATGAAAGATCTCGGGAAGGATCCCCAAACAAAGTCGAAGAGACAAAAAACTGTAAAGTATTTCGAGAATGGTGCAATGGCATGCCAATTTTTTAGAAGAGTTTCATAAACATGCTCCAACCTTGTAACATTTGGTAGGATTGTTCGAACTATGAAATAATTGAAAAATAAATTTTGTAGTGCGCACGAAATAATTTAAATAGAAAATAGATGATTTGAGCTCTTTTGAACCGAACGCGAACCTTCTCCATCTAGTCGGTATACTCCATCGATGGCGAATAAAGTGTTGATGATGAAAGGTAGAATCATTAGAAATACAGCAAAATAGGTTACCCTTTTCAACGCGAAAATGTTCAGATTAAAGTTGGAGGCAACTCTGTCCCAAACATAAAACAACCTTTTAAGCTTATGGGCGTTTATGAAAAAGTATACATATCTGAAAGAATGCAAAAATTAAAGATTACAAAATTTTGCAATTAAAAAAGGCTTAATAGTATTCCCAAACTTACATGAATGTAATAATGCTGGAAATTAAAAAGTAATGAGCAGGATGCATATAACCAACCACTCCACCATGGCTGATTTGCATCAAAAGCTTCAATCCGACGATGTTCTTCACAATGCACCAGATTATAATAAGAAACGAAATCACTGAAGGAAAGCTATTCCATCTGAAGTGTGAAGTCAAAATCCACATGGTTTTTCCAAACGAAGCCATCACATGGAATCAAAAATATCAATTTGCCAACAATCAAGAGAAATTTTACATTTGAAAATAAGTCCATGTCCCCTTTTTTATTTAAAATTGATTTCTGCTGCTGGTCTTTGAGGTATTTTTTGTTGAAAATTGAATGTGAAGATGAGAAATCCATAGTTAACCGAGTAAAAATAAATTCAGCTTTTTGTTGTGAAAAGGAAAAATAAAGCTAAAGTGGTGTATTAGAAATAACCGTATGAATAATGATTGTATTATGCGTCCAATGATAGTATTGATTGAGAACCATGATGCATTAAATAAAAACATGATCATTCATAATTTTATTGTAACAACCAAACCCAGAAAACAAACAATTTTTATGTACCATATTTACTCTGTTCCTATCTCTTGTTTAATTACACGTTTTCCCCACTAACGACACTGACATCTGTTATTGTAACACATTTGTACGTATAAAATGAATTAGTTTCAGTAAAAAAAATTATGTAATGATCCAGTTTTTGCTGGTCTCCATTGTTGAAAATACAAAAGGGTGAAATTGTGTGATATACCTATCTAATCTAGTTATTCTAAGGCAAGCTTGTAAATCTCAGGTGTACAAACTAAAATAACTACCAAATTCAAAATGCTAATACGTGTGCAAATTACGGTTTATTCAAAAAAGGTATGCTTCGCACATGACAATGCTTTGATAAATTTTAAGACGCTGAAATCTCCGGTAGTTGATTTGGCTCTGGAGGATGAACTGAAATCAGTTCCTTGATCGTAAAAGGATGTAAATTATCAGGACTGCTTCGTCTTTCTGTTTTCATTTTAATCATTTCCAGACCCACCATTTTGCTGTCTAGAGATTTCATCAAACCGTAAACGTACATACTTACACCAGCTAAAGAAACCAACCATATTGCCATCAAGAGGACAATGAGCCATACAGCTTTAGTGAACGTCTTCGTGGTCACAAGAAGAATGAAAGCGACCACAATAATGAATGTTCTAACGACGCACCAAACAGTGGAAATTAATTTACGATATTTGAGGCTGATCACCTGAAAAACAATTACACAACTGCTTGAATTTTACATGTTTAAAGTGAAAACTATATTTAATAGCTTACTTGAAAGGTTGCAAAGATGAGAACAATGGAAGTCGGTATCGTTAATGCAAAATAAATTCCAAACACGGCTGTTTTAGCATTTAAATATGGAACTAGCTTGGTGAATGCATAAATATAAGCACCCATCACTACAACTGCTATACACAACTCCAATATTCCTATAGCCCTTGTTAAAATTCTACCTGGTATACTTATCGCCTTCATCGTTATAAGTTTTTAAATATTCCAGTTTAAAATTTACTTTTGGAATAGAAATACTTGTCCCAAACCACACCTTTACATATGTTTATGCTTATCTGAACACAAACGGTCAAAACAAGAAACTAATTATTGATTTTTTCCATCTACTAGAACTTATCACGATGATTTTGTAAGAGCAATGGCTTATGTTATGACAGTTTGTTTTACATGTGGATACTTAACAGGCCATGAGGGGATTGGCAAGAGAAAGTAATTAGTAAGTAATTCTTCGATGCATTTATCTCGGTCAATCAATGTAAGCCATTGGAAAAATATGTCACACGCCATCATTTGTTTTATTGATTTTAAACTATAAAATATGGTTGTACTGTAATCACAATTTGCTATATTTGACAAATGGCCAACCAGCATGCAAATTTTTCTTAAATTTTGGAGATTATTTTGACCCGGAATTAGTATTCAAACAATTCTAGAACTTTTCCTTGCAAATTAATCCCATTTTTCTTCCCATGTTTACTGATACGGACAGTAGCATCGATACCGACCCCCACAATAAGCAACGCAAGGCATATGGGACCTTTGCCCCTGCGGTTCCTAAATACGAACGAAACTAATTAAATGCTGATTACATGAATGACTGTGCTGCATTAAGCTATTTTAGACTTACTTGTGAAGGAGCAACAAATCCTTTTAATCTCAGATCATTGGAATGTCTATACGGATCGTTAGGAGGTGAAAATCTCGTCATTTCTGGTGGACTACATAGACAGCCAAACAAGAAATAGTAGTAGCAATCTTCTCGGTCACCACATTTTCGAGACTACAAAAAAATTCATGTTTAATGACACATGTTCTAAGTATAAATGAGTTATATCAAACTGCATAAAAAATGATTTAAATGTTTGTACTTTCTCAAAAATATCATTTGCTGTCAACTCAATTTCCGCTGAAGTGAGTTTCTTAATTATTGGTTGTGATGGAGGTGGGCCAGGAGTCGTAACCGTAGGTGAAATTAGGCTCATGCTGTACATCGAATTTACTGAGACTACAACTAATGGAATGATTGCTATGGAGATCCGTAATAGCTCGTTACGAAAGGTTAAAGGCTTATTCATTTTTAGTGATGAATGATAAGCTAAGGTACACAAAAAACTTAAAAGCGGTTTGCAATGTTAGTTTTAAAACTAATACTGGTTTTATCTTTATTTAGCAACCATGTTACAAAATCTAATTACTAAAATGACCATACGTTACTAGCATGTCTCAGGGCATGGGCATCATGTGTTTATTCGTGGAATATTTAACTCCCAACAATATAATTGATGTCAACATCATGATTACGTAGACTGGAAACATACAGCAAAGTATAATGTATAATTCAGTGACATTGTACATATCATATCGTAAAAGTTTAATGAACAAATTATCAATTTCTTCCTTTGCTATCTAGGATAAAAATGATTCACAAATTAGAACCAATTGGTGTTAATTTAAGTGTCAATTACACCGATTCTAAATTTTATTCCAAGTCCATTCCTCTCAATCTCAATGTGATCTCTTATGACAACGTTTAAGTTAATGCTCTTTACTTTGACGAGATTAAGTGCAGCAGTCAGTCAATAAATATCTCATCCGAAAATTAATGCTTTGATCCCCATCATAATATCATTGCCCTCATAAACTTGTCAATTAAAAAAACAATGCGAAAATGCACAAAAAATGCCGAAAAAATTCTGCGAATGTTTCTGCTTGGAGTGAAAAATAAATAGACAGTTTTAGCATTTTGCACCTTTTTTCGAATTTAGAATCGTCTAAAATTCATGCAATTTTATTGTAAGGATTGATCACTTTCCATGCGTCATGATTGTAACATTTGGACATTCAATGAACATCATTTGGGGGTAATGAAAGACATCCTCCTTAAAGTAAACAATATGCGTACTTGCAAGATTGGAATGAAGAAAGCATCCATTTTAACAATCATAATATAGTCCCTATAACCAGATTTTGAAAATTATGTACGTCATTTATAGGTCTAAGAGTAGGATCACTGGTGTAGGTGTATGTATATTTATCTTAATTCAACAATAAGCTTAACAGGTCATGAACTTAAATATGAAAAATTGCATTTGATCATTTTTTGTCTGATCTTTTGTTTCCTATCATCAATAAACTATTTTAAATCAGACAAAAAAATTATTTTGTCTTGTCTAGTAAATTTAATTAAACTAATTATGATACTCATGCCATGCCCAGAATTTCGAACTCATACAATTCACTGTTGGTACAAAAGTATGTTGCTGTTAGCCATACGAATTATTGATTGACCTGAATAATTAACTCAATATGCTAGAATCTTTAATGCAATCCATTTATTTAAGACAGCATCAGAATTATAAATTATATTACATCAAAAATGAAAATACATCTCAATGCCTTTCAGAATCAACCTGCTCTCCGCATATCTTCAGATGTAATTGACCTTTCACTACTGGATCCAAGCCATTTGTAAGAGTACGGGT
>JAQFXM010008631.1:0-10431 GCA_034693345.1 Entomobrya multifasciata | reverse complement strand
TATTTTGGCATTTCATTAACTTGACGTTAAGTGATTATATTATCACTCGAGTTCTCAAAAGCATAATAGAATGATCGAGCATGACAATAGCTACTCAAAATACTGACAAAAAAGTGATTGACACTTGGTTATACAACTACTTTTAAACTCGTGATCAAATATGTTGGAAAAGCAGACGATGAGACTTATTGACAGAAATTTAACATTAAGTGATTAAATTAGGTCAAGCCTTATCTCTAAAATACAATTATGACCAAAATGCTGACAGTCATGATATCATTTCAAAAATCTTTACCGTCTGCACTCAATCCAGCTTATAACACTTTAAGCATGTTGACAAGTTCCAACAGAGTGGTATAAATAACTTTCATACTGATATATACAGATTACAACCGTTGTTATGTTGCAACCTATTATTCTTATTTTCATCGTCACTTTAGTATTTGACACACTATAAATTGAAAATTTTGCGACATGAATTCAATGTTCCAAGCTTCTCAAATTTTCATTTCTTAACTTATTGTGTTTCAAAACTCAACTTTATCAACCAGACTTCATCAGCTAATCGAAAAACATCATCATTTATTCAATTTTATTTTACTAAACCAAGAATAAATGCTTATTTTCAGAAGAACAAAAATCTTGAATTTCTGAGTTGGCATCAGTATATTCTTTAACGCGAGAACTACCATACCTTTCAAAACTTCAATAAAAATTAAACGTATACCATCAAATATATCATTTGCGTTGTGCGAGAACTATAAAACTGGACCTTACCATGTCAAATACGACATTAATATTAGCAATGAAAAATCGTAACTTCTTCGATAATATATTTTAAAATATGTCTGAGTTCATATAACATAAATATGAATAAAAGGTGTTTTAACGTTGATAAAAAATACGTAAAATGTCTATCCAAAACTTTTACCCAAACCAACAAACTACATGTAAAACCTTTGACACGTTAAAACAATAATTCGTTCAAAGGTTGTACCGACAAGTTATCACTTTTTACCCAGAATACCAAAAACCAGAGTTCAATGAATCATTAAACTTATTAGTACAGCATTTCATTTCAGAAACACAGGATTTGCTGAACTTAAGGAAACCAACATGCCGTCATTGATAGCTAAACGTGTAATTCAAACCTGCGTCAACATAAGTGGACAACAATTGGGCATTCTGTTGTTTGAAACTTGTCAACAGCCTAGCACTCGATTTTTTAGAAGTAAAACAGTTAACAAACGACGGCGTTTATTTTGGACATTCACTATAACTCACTCATTTTTAATAAGTTTATTCGAAATATATAACACAGTGTACCACTCAAAGGCAATCAACCTGGTTGTACTTTTCTACCACTTATTTCTTTTACTCTCCAAAATAGCTACAGGTTCGAGTTTGTATGTATTCATTACAAAAAATATGGAATTAGTACAACTGCTAAATTGTTTGTCTAAAAATACGTACAAATTTTTACTTGAGCCACAAGTGCATCATAAAAATTATAGCAGAACATTTTATCATATTTTACTTATTTTGGTAACACTCGCTGTCGGTCTTCTATATGGACTTCTTCTTCCCTTGCTTATGCTAGCATTACCTTGCTTGCATGAAACCAAATTTGCCACACAAATTCTAGGAATTAGTTGTGGGGACAGCCTGTTTAGAATTACGAACTTTATCCTTCAGCTTCCTGCCACGATACTTATATTTGGATCAGTGATTTTTGTTGCACCAATGTGTCTAATGACATTAAATGAAATCAAAAACAGCGTGAATAATTTAAGGTAACTACAAAATATAATATTGAAATAACACCAGTTCTGAAAACTAATAATGTCGGTTTTTTATAGGATGCACCCTAGCCTAGACACGGATGACAGCGAGTGCAAACCTGCAAAATCTTTGGAAATCGCTGCATTGATTTATCGGCAGCTACAAATTCTTGTCAAACTTAGTAATGAATGTTTTCAAACTTTAATTTGGCCTGTGATTGAGTTTGTGGGTGCACTAATGCAAATATGCTTACTGTACTGCTTACTAATAGCACATGAAAAACTTCCGCCTATTGTCATGGCGGGTATTTGCTTATGTGGAGTTTCAATGACCGTAGCGATTTGTGCAATGTTAGACATGGGAAGCAAGCTACTGATGAGTTCCGATAAAATAAGGAAAAAAGTAAAACTAACGAAAACATGTAAGTGGACCCAAAAGTTTTTCAATAGCTGTCCAATATTATCACATCGAATTGGGAGCTTCCATAAAATGGATAAACATCGGGCACCATCGTTGATTAAGTTTATTTTGCATCGAACCATTGCATTGGTTGTACGAACTAAATTGAATCCTAATTTTGGGTCGAAATTTATTATTAATCTGCCATTGTATTGAAATAAAAAGACCTAGCATTGTCTGCAATTTTAACGTTGGTTGCAACTACAGTTTCAAATTCTATTTTTTTCGCCCAAAAATTATTTTAGAGTGGTTGTAAAAAAGTGACTCTAGACATTTGACGTATTTAGGGTTTTTGAATTTGAAATTTGTGAAGTTTCTAGACTTTGTTTTAGAGATTTACGAAGTCCTCGTCCTTTCTGCTTGACGTTTTTCATAACTTTTTATGACAAAAGTTGTTTTTGATGAATTAAATGAATTGTTTGGTGTATATTAATACATGATGAAATTCATTGTTGTTTTTGCTATCTAATATTACTACGATAATTTAAAAATGTACAAATGAATTAAAGAGTATCATGAAGGAAATATATTGGTGGACGCTTATTACATGGCATCACATTCTACCCATAACGTATTTAAATTGAATCGTAATTTTTTAGCTATATACTATGAATAATGTAAGGTTTTTCTATTATAGTCGCACGATCATATTTTTTGGAGCCCGCAACAACTAAACTAGCTAATAAAGCTTTTTTAAATGGACCTTTATCAGACATGCTTAATCATTATAAGCTAATGATGTACTTAAGTACTAAGTTTGCGACTATTGATTCAGCTGACACGGTCAACTGACTATAATGAATCTACTATGCATTGAAAGTTCTGTTGTAATAGAAGTGTTTAGTAATAAAACTGAAGCTTAACTGATCAAATTGACGGCTTTAAGTACAAAATATGGGAATACTAAACCAAGTATCATTATTATAATATCTTTGCAGAAAGAGACGTGAACTCTAGACATGTGTCTGGACATGCGATATCAATTAACTATTACCGATATGTATACTTACAGTTTAAAGTACACATTTTGCTGACAGAAAATCATTTTTGGTTACTAGGAAACTAATTTATAGTCTTTTAATGACATGACTTCCTACCTTCTTAAATTTTTCGCTCACATTTTCTGTTTTCCAAAAAAGCTACGTTTTGAGTGCGTGTGTATTCCGCGTAATACATTTCGAATTTTTAAGTTACTTTTTTCTTGAAACCCCGGTGGCTTAAAAAATGGCAAACCAATGTATTTACGAATAAGTTTTAACGTGAGTATCAGTCTCGTAGTCTAAGGTATACATAAATTGATACACGTTTCACAAAAACAACAATTCTCAAATATACATATTAAGTAGATTAACACATTGTCTTGCTACTTCTCAGCTACAATATATTCGTAATTCAATTCAATTGTTTAGTAAAAAGAATATGGACTGAATAGATGGAAATAAAGTAAACTGTCGTTGTTGTATGTCGAACCTTCATTAACAATAAGAGAAATAGCGACAATTAGATAGTTGTTTGACCATTTACAAAGATATTGACCATCCTTTCATGTCTCAAAACACAAAATTGATAAACTTAATCAAATAATGTTGTCTACATAGCTTTCGCTCACTCTAATTACAGATAAGATCCCTTGTTTTAAAATGAGTTATTTTATTTTGTGGCCTATATTCTCATTTTACTGAAATATTTGGCACGTAGTAAGTTGAAAACAGCTTGGTACTAAAATATTACTCTAAATTTCACAAATGTTGATTTGATAAATCTGTAAGCTCCTCAAATGAAATTTATCAAGACTGGTCATTCAAACGAAAAACACCATTATTTATTCAATAGTTGTTATATAATACCAAAAGCACATACAAGAATTATTCTGGTTTATTATTTCTTAGTATGGTTTCTACCTTGAAAGAAAAACAAAATAAGTGCTTTCGAACAAAACTTTCAAAGTATTAACTATCCAAACGTTTAAATACCAGCTAATTATTTTGTTTGCTTAAATAATAAGCTAAGTTTACAATTTGCAAACACTTAAATATTTCCACTAAATAATCAAATCTTTCACATGAATAAATCGTAATTTCAGTTTAACTTTATATATCACAATTAAAAATGGTGTTCCGAGCTAATGTGTAGTTGCAAATAATTTTTTTTGAATTAAATTCGATACCGTTAGAATCAGCAAACAATGTCAATCAGAAACGTTTCGGATTCTGTTTGAAACTATTGTGAATTTTCAAATCCCTCGTCAATAAATAATCAGTTTTCAGTACAAAGGATTTTTAAACTTGGACTACGATTAGCCACAGTTGTTAAGATAATCAACAGCTGCTAGTAAATATCTTAATATTTATATTCAAGACGCAAAGTTATTATATGTAAAGATATTAATTCGTGGAAAAGCAGGAATATAGAAGACGGTTGTATTTGCAATTTATCAGTGCTTCAACTTTTCATATATATTTAGCTGCAAATATTTTCAATTGTAAAGAGAACAACCAGAGGCGAATACAGAGTTTTTTCTTAAAACACTCTTCTTTTTTAAAGTAAAAACGTAAAACCTATTTGCGGAACTGAACATGCCGTCGGTAGTGGTTAAACGAGTGATTCAATCCTGTGTGCATATAAGCGGTCAACGATTAGGGATTTTACCACTTGAAACCTATCAACAGTGTAACTCATGTCTTATTAGATATAAAACAGTAAATTCGCGACAAAAATTGTTTTGGGAATTTACCATTGCTCATTCGCTTTTAGTAACCTTGTTAGAAATATTTACATCTTTATACAACTCAAAGCCAACAAATCTTGTCGTACTTTTCTACCATGTATTCATTTTACTTACACAAATAGCCACAGCTTCAAGTTTATATGTATTTAGTACAAAGAATCTGGATTTAATGCGCTTACTCAATTGCTTCTTAACAGAAACAGACAGTGAAGTAAAAAGGTCAGCAATTTGTAGTAGAAAAGATAAAAGATTAATATTTCATACTTTACTGATATTTGTTACACTATCAGTTGGTGTGTTATATGGAATTCTTCTTCCCATACTTATACTAGCATTACCATGCTTACACAGTGACAAGTTTTCCGTAAATCTACTAGGCATTAGCTGTGATCACACTGCGTTTAGAATTATCAATTTAATTTGTCAAATGCCAGCTATTATTCTTACATTTGGAACAGTAACTTTTGTAACGTCAACTTGTTTAATAACTCTAAATGAAATCAAAACCGAAATGGATGATTTACGGTATTTACAAATATTTTACTGAAACAAAACTTGCTTTCTTAATTGTACAATCATCACAAATGTTTCCATTGAATAATTATGGCACTTAATTTTTATAGGATGTACTCAACCATGTCCATTGATGGTGATGAAGACAAAACGGCAAAAAGGTTGGCGAATGTCGCATTGGCTTATCGAAAATTACAGATTCTCGTCAAACTTAGTAATGAATGCTTTCAAACAGTAATTTGGCCTTTGATTGAGTTTGTTGGTTCATTAATGCAAATATGCTTACTATATTGCTTACTTATATCTCACCAAAAACTTCCTCTAGCTGTTATATTAGGCATTTGCTTATGTGGCGTTTCAATGACGTTGGCAATCTGCGCAATGTTGGACATAGGAAGCAAGCTACATACGAGTTCGAAAAAAACACTGAGAAGGGTAAAATTAATAAGTGCATGCAAATGGGGAAAAAAGTTTTCCAAAAGCTGTCCAGTAATATCACACAGAATTGGAGGCTTCCATAAAATGGATAAAGGACGGGCTCCTTCTTTGATACGGTTCATTTTGCATCGTACTATAGCATTGGTTTTACGAACTAAACTGAGTGCTCATTTTGGATCAAAAATAGTGGTAAAACTACCGATACATTAAAATATTTGCATGAACGCCCCAATTTAAGGTAAATAAGTACTTCTTAGACATATAATATAAGTAGCATTCCTAATGCAATTAAAATTTGTAGTCGACTGTATTATTTACTCAATAATAATGTGCAAGACTAAGTCAGATACATAATTTTAAATAGAAAACAAATCGTTTACAAAAATATGTTTTGAAGGTAGTTCAACATTTGAGGTTTAGTAATTTAATGTTGTTCAAAAAACTGACTAACATAAAGACGAGCAATATGAACAAATAAATGTGTGATTCAACTCTTATCGTATTTTGATGAAATATTTTAATTATAAAAAATATTTGGAAGAACAAACGTACCATATGGACGTACAAACTTTCAAAACTCAAGCAGAAAACTGCTGACAAAAATACTCAGATATATGATATAATTTAAATATAGCAAACATTCTATAGCATCACAACATTTGTCAATACAATAAAGTAATTAAAACTTAATAGTTTAATTTCAAGTCTCCATTGATTGGGTATAGATAATTTTAATATTTCAACTAAAAAAACGGGATTTGCATAGTCATTGTTTTCGAGGTTTATGGTTTAAAGTTAATTTTGTTTTTTACATTTAAATACCATTAGTTATTTTTGATTTCTGACACATTATCAAAGTATAAAAGCTTATTAATCTGTCAATTTCCTGTATCGATAAGCTGAACTATTCGATACTTTTTTTGTTACTTTGTTTTCCTTTCTTTGTTTGCAAACCAAATTTGTGTGGCCTACTGATTGTCTATTTCCGTCAAACTTATGTTATCCGCCAAGAAAAATAATAATTTGAATTACTTCTAGCAATTGTGCAAATTTGTTTTTCTCATCTACTAAGAATCTAAAATGAATTGATGCATTTAAATTTCAATGATTCAAAGGGAGATACAAACTAATCATTGCTTCCGTTCATTCTACCAGGTTATATACTAAAGTCAACATCAAACCACACTAATTTCTTGTTTTTCTTTTTATGAAATCAGCTAAAATTACAAAGAAGCTTTATTTCCTTGAACGTTGATCTGATTAAATCAGCATATTTCGTCGGCCATAAAGACTCAAAGTTTGTTTTATATTTTACTACTTGCATTTTAGTCATAATCCTAAGGAGAAATTGAAGCACTCCGTTGTATATTCAGAACCTGATTTGGTGAAAAAACAATCAGTAAAAGCACTTTTCTCAACATGCCTTCCAAAGCAGTTCTTGAAGTTTTTCAACTGTCTTTCAACATATCAAGTCCCAAATTTGGTCCACTTGATCTGCGTTTTGTGAAAGACAAGAACCGAATTGCTGTTAGAAGAACAAAGAAGCCATTGAGTGTCAAACTAGCGTGGGTCTATTTGCAATTATTTTCTATCACCTTAACATCATTAGAATTTTACTACGCCGTACAGAATTCCAAGTTCAAAAATCTTTTAACGATATTATATCACGCATTTTTCCTAATTGGAAAAGTAAGTGCACTGCTATACTTAAGCTGCTTTAGTGCCAATGCATCAGTGATTCAACAATTTTGAATTGTTTTTGTGAGTATCCTAACGGAGTTATATCTACGCCAAACACTTTACCAAAACACCAAAATAATACTAGCCGAGAACATTTATTTGTGTTAGTTTTGTTAATCTGCCAAATGAGTCTATTTTTCTTTTTTATAATATTTATTCCCTTAGTAGTGTTTCTTGTGCCTTGTCTTCATGACAATCCAATATGGTACTCTTTAATTCAGTCTCCTTGCATATCAGTGCCATTTAGAATAGTCGTAGTAGTCATTGAAGCAGTGTTGATGGTTCCCCTTTATATTGTTTCATCAGCTGTAGTTTCTACAGGACTAATCACTTTAGTTGAAATCAGTAAAAACTTTGAAAATTTTCAAACATTTGGATCCCATTTAAAATGCAATAGATGTAATTTGGAAGATCGGAGGAAATTTGGATTGATGTACCGCAGACTTCAAGTTTTTGTAATTGTATGCAATCAGTGTTTTCAAATGTACTTTTGGCCTACTACGAATTTCTGTGGTGGTCTTGCGATTATTGAGCTTCTTTACACTGTAATCCTATTTCGAGAAGAGTTACCCTTGTGGGGTGTAACGGGTATTTACACAATAGCTTTGATAACTATGGTTTTATGTTGCTCAATGTTTCATATGGGAAGTCGGGCCATGTTGAAATCACAGATGGTTCTTAAGAAATCAAAAGCTTTGAATCAATGCAAGTGGTCAAAGCGGTTCTGGAAAAGTTGTCCGGTAATAGCAATTTTAATGGGGGAGTTTCACAAAATGGACAGGCAAAGAGGTCCGTATTTCATAAGGTTTATATTGCAGCGAACATTTCTGCTAGTTATGAAAACAAATTTAAGTGTAAGCGATGGTAATTTTGTTGAGACTTCTGTTCCTTTGACAGCTAAAGAGTTTTAACTGATCATACAAATAACTTTGAACTTGTATAATAAAATTTAAATCTGTTTGCGGACACCTTATTTATAGTTTAGTATTGTCGTACTCATGCATGCATATACAATATATATTAACAATCATTATTTATCTTATGTGTTCCATATTTTAATATTTATAGAGTAGTACCTTGGCCAACCGTTGGATTTTAACCTTGTGTTGCTTACATAGCCTAAAACTAATTCGACGTGTTAAAATGCGTTAGTTGTACATATTTAGAATATGTAAAAACAGGAAGCAACCAACATTGGTAACATGTATTTTTACTTGGAAACACTATATATTTATTAAAACTAATGCTTGAATAAATTAAGAATTAATGGTTAATAAAATATTTTTTAAACATACATAGTTTAGCCATATTATGTGATAAGTGACTTAACTCTTGCCAAAATTACTACTCGCAGTGTCAAAATTGCCGCAAAGTCTAGACATCTTAACGGTGCCAATTCTGCAAAAACGTTTAACCTTTCAAATTTTATTCTAATCCTGCCACAGGACTTCCAATATTTTCTCATCCAAATTATATTAAATATTGTCACATTTCCGGATCCCAACCTTTCGAAATTCTCCAAAAATAAGTTTGATTTTTTTTATACTTCAACCATTCCACTTGCGTAGAAACGTCAGAACATGTTTGTCTGAAATTGCCTTCATATTTTCATAAAAAACTACTCTTAGCTACGTTAGATTTTGTGGGATGAGTCGGCATTAAATGTAAAATTAATGCTGTTGCCAAGGTACTTGCTGAGTCCAAAAAGGCATTGAAAATCGATGAAAACTCATAAAATCCAACTTTTCATTTTAGAAAAATTCAATAAAATGGAGTAAAAATTATACTTATCAACAAAAATAAGGATTTCAGGACTTTTCATCAATTTTCAATGTCATTTCCAAGTGCACTAGCAACAGCATTAACTGTACATTAAAGGCAATTTTATTCCTTCACATATTTTTCATAAATCAAATTTTATATTATATGCATTTTGAAACAGGCCAAATGTAAACATAATGGATTTGACGTTCCATATCGATATGTGGACTTGCATTTTATTTGAGTAGCCGATGTATTACATTTTACCGTATTATTTACTAAGGTTTCTTTTCTTTGCATGCTTCTACATTTGTGATTCCTATATTTGATTGCTAATAGAGAAAATACTGAGCTTTAATACCTCTAAACTTAAAATAAAACAAATAATCCTTAATAGCTGGACGTATTTTGTAATAAGTGCTTTGTTTAGAATAGTTTCTGAGCATTGTACTCTCTGGAAGTAATTATATTCGATTAAAATTAAAAATATTCATTCTCTATAAAGTTTAAACACTCACACCGCGCATTTTAGACACCAAAAATTAAAAAAACGCTTCTATAAATATGTCGTTCAACAGTTGAATACTTGATTCCAACAATCACATTTCCAACAACAGAAGAGAAATAAACCTGTAATTCGGTAAAACTAGAGGTTGTGCCGAGGTTAGGATGTTTGAAATATGAATATATTATAATATTTTATGTTAATTTCAAATTTATAAGCTACCTTACCACCATTATAAGTTCTCACATATATATATATATGATTTCTATATGTCTAGTATGCATAATTTGTTTAAATATTTTCTACATGTTATATTTATTTTAATAGTGCGTGTAAGGCATATTGGAAATACCTATATGAAAAACAAAGTAATTGTATTATTAAGCACATTCCACAGTACGTTAATAACCGTAGTCCTGTGAACGCAATAAAAACTACCAATTTTTATCCCAAATCCAGGTACACTTCTCATAATTTTCCTCACATACTTACTTCCATTTTCACT
>JAQFXM010008630.1:0-10433 GCA_034693345.1 Entomobrya multifasciata | reverse complement strand
AGTAAAATTTCGGTTAGCGTTTTTCGACAAGAGGTAACACTCCAAGTAGGGTTTCTGACATATTATACAGACCCTTTAGGTCGACTAATAAAATTCTACAATTAAAAATCTTCTAATAACCCTATGCACTAACAACAAGTCGACTCTATTATACCGACCCATAATTTCGTCAATTTTTTTACCACCCAGAGATGTTTCAGCACTAAGCAACTTTTGTTCAATTAAATTTTGGTAACCCAACCAATTAACATTTGCCTTGTAGCAATAGACTCAAACAGAAAATTCAATATAAATTATGTAATCATCTTCGAACAGTCGTGTATAATTTGTAAACAGTTTATGCCATCACATTAAATTTGCAAACAAATATTTAATGAAGCTGGCATAACGTGGCGAGTGTAATAATTATCAATTTTAGCAAATTTTACATTAGTGTAGAATCGTTAATAAGTGCTTTCTCATTTTCTGAAGTCTTGAATCATTTGTACAAGCAATTTGACAATATAATTGTTTTCAGCACGCACAATGTTTTATTCCATATTACCTCATGAAAATCGTTTCGTTGAATGAAATTATATGATAAAATTGAAAGCTACTACACTATAAGAAACAAAGCAGTATCTAAACAAATTAGTTCATGCATACAAGTGCCCAAGTCCAGGAGCTTATACATCCAGCTTAAGAAATCATCTGATAGCTTGATTGCAAATAAATTTACAATGCGTCATATTCTGTAACGAGGTACTTTCTAATATCATTTTACTAAAGAACCATTTGCATGTTTTTTTGTGCTTACATATTTCCATGCAAAATTATTCATACCTCTAAACACAACTTACGTTATAGAGCATCACGATCCTTCATAAACGCAGACCTCCATCATTTGTTTCTCGAAAGTCATATAAAGTATAAGTGACAATAAAAATGCTACCTCTGGTGCATATAATGACGATTGCCAAGAAAACGTGAAAAAAATTCGGTAGCCAATTATTTTAAATTTGCTGAAGTTTAGCAAACAAAATTTTCCTACCAGCTTACAGCTGTAGCATGCTGTGTGTTCGGTGGAATTATGGTAATTTTGTCTTGCATGAAAACCGCTACATATTTATAAAATGCTTATGTTTGGACATATGACACAATCTGTGTATTTAGTCAAAAATATTTTGAACAAATATTTCGGCACGAGGCTCACCTAATCTATTAATATCCCAAAAAGTGATAAATATTTTCGGTTTATTTTGCCAAGATTTTTAAAGGGCGTGGTTATTCCTGAATTCTTATTGGAGCTTCTTCGACACACAACCCAAATTATATTTCACATTCATGAAGCATAAAAATGATGACACTAAATTGTCCCGAAATCTGATAAGACCCAAATGTTTATTTTGTAACATTGAACAAAAAATTGAAAAAACAACTTGTAATGAGGGAATGCAACGACCAAAATTCTCACAAAAATATTAAAAGTATTACAGCAAGTAAATGTTTACATATTGGTATTTTTATTTGTTACATCTCAAACTACCATCAAGTTTATTTCTATCTATGGAATTCCTTAAACACAGCTATGTATGTATGAACATTAAAATAAATTTTGACTTCTTCACATACATGTTTAAATATAATTAGTCAATATTTTTTACACAATATACAAAAATAAATTTATTTGTACTTGCTTTCCAGCCACGCGCATTTTTAGTTAGTAGTCAATATCCTGCTAAGAAAATATGTTCTTGTCGGAATTCTGTCGTATATGTTTATTCATAATTCTAATGGTGAGTCGTTGCGAATGTGGAATTTCATACTCTCAAAAATCCAAACATTTCTTACTTGCATACAAGTGCTTGGAAAACTTTTCATATTTTTTAGTATCAAGCTATAATACATATACACTATATTCAGACTGCCGTCTATATTATAATCGAACTTCGATTCCACAATTTTATAAAAGTAAACATATTGCCATTTCACGTTTTTCTCTTCATTCAAACACAGTGATTCTTAAAAATATTGGTTCAGAATCCTGGGCATTCAAATCGTTTTACGAACGTTGTCTGGTTTCTTCAAGTCATTTTGCATTATTAGATTACATTGCCACTAATTACCGGGAGTTTACACAGTTCGACGTTACAGAATCCGTTACAAACTATATTCGAACGAGATGGAACCTTGATAAAATCATACTGATTAATTCTCAAAAAGCTTTAGATATCTTTGACTATCAAGGTCAGTATCCAAAATCTATTCAGAATAAGGATATTCGCTATCATCAAAATAATGTATCCGATTTATATCTAATGTACTTTATAACCAGTGGATATGGTCAACAGTGCACTCACAAAAATAATTACGAAAAACTTTCATCTTTGACGTTAAATTTCAATGCTTATGATAGACTGTTTTGTGATGTTGTTGAATATCATGGTTTACAAAATTCATTTCAAGGTTATTGGAATCATGACGACATGTTCTATTTAAGAGGTGTACTAATAAGAGACGGTTTGATATCCTCATTCCCACCTGACACATCAACTGCAGTTTATTATGCTTGTCCAAAATTAACATTTGTTGTTCTTCAAAGAGACCCATTAACTTGGGTACTTGTTATAAGACCATTCGAAATATCGCTGTGGGCTTTAATATTACTAGCTTTAGGAATTTTGGGAATAATGTGTAATTTTGATCGAATAATAGTTTACTTTTCATTTTCTCTGACAACGTTAACCAAGTGTTTAAATAAGTTTAGCAATGCTTCTGACATATTCCTTGGGATTTTACAAGTTTTACTTACATCAGTCTATAGTGGAATGATACTAGTATGTATTTTACATCCACTACATCCATTTATTCCTGAAACGTTTCAAGAACTAAATAGTACAAACAATTATTTCATAGCCAGTGGATTACATTCCCCTGAAGGCATAATCAAGCACTTGCAGAATAGAAATATTCTAAATAATATTAAAAATGATTCAACTAACGACCGTACACGAGAAACCCCAGCAGAATATTTGGAATACTCGTTAAGTTCTGAATTTACAGAAAAGAAAGAAAATCGTGGTAAATTCTATGCATCTATCATGTACGATGACAAAATGAAATTGTGGATGATGGGAAGATTTATTATTGAAAGAACGGCTCCATTTCTTCTCAAAATTAAACCAGCCGTAAAATTGGTCTTGCCTGAAGTGAGATATTTTTCAGTGCCTGCAGGGGCAACAAGATTGCATTTTCTGATGAGAACAATGAAACGTGTGTTTACTTCTGGAACATGGATGAGATGGTATAAATTAGAGCAAAATTATTACACAAATGTAGCACCAATTATTGCTACAAACAAATTGCGTAGTTTGGAAGGTGATGAATTTATGTATCTGAATCAACGCAGACCTTTGGATATTTTTGATTTAGTTTCAGTGTTTTTGATACAAATAGTAGGATGTGGAATTGCTTTTCTGGTGTGTTTATTTGAGGTGTGCTTGCCACGCAAAAATAGTGTACTTGTATCAAAAATTTATTTGAAATAAACATAAACTAAGGTAAATGTATAATAATGAAATATTCATATTTTTGTTCATGACCGTGACCGTAATGTTTTTTTCATTCTGAATGCGAATATTATTTACATAAAAAATGTACTAGTAATTAGTAAATACTATTTCATAATCCAGAATACTCTGTACGCAAACTATGTATGCTATCGTATGATTGTTTCGCTTGGCTACACATGCGTGCCTAATATTTCTCAGCAAAAAACTTATCCGAATCGTACGTCTATAGAGTTTTTTTCTACTGGGATCGAAATGCTACTGATCCACTGACTGAGTGGTTTCCGTGTCAAAAGCTCAAAGTTACGCATGACGCAAACTCATCATTGAAGAAGCCTCAGACGATGAAAAAAGATGATGAGAATTTTGTTGAAACTTAAATGTCTGATATCATTTAGGATGTCTGAGATAAATAGGCAGGCCTTTTTTTCCACTTAAAGTATAAAAATAGTTTTTTAATGATACTAAAAAAAACTAAAAGGTAAGAGGCTGAGATGATTATTAAAGTTGAAGCAGTACACGTGTGTAGCAATTATCTGTGACGTGTTTACGTACAAAGCGAAAAATAAAATACGGATTCCACTCTGTCTTTATCACTTCCTCATAAATAATACGCAGGCAGTCAGACATTTGGTTTGATAATTTGATATACATATTTTAACGCCGCTAAAACTTGTTTGTTCCATTCGCATAATAATGCCTTTTTGAGCTAAAAATATATCATTACTCTGTGACGACGAGTTTACGAAACCGATATCGAATTTATCGCTAGCTTAACCATTAAAATGTTTCTGCGGTTTTGTAGCCAGGTGGACATGTGAAAATAAATCTTTGAACTAATTAGTACTATTTTAAATAGCTTTTTGTTTGTTATGCTACCGGTATAAAATGAGTATACAGTGGAGATTACGACTTAGTTAGAAACTTGTTCTTTTACCGAGAACACGACTGATTTCCTACTTAAAAGAAACTTGTACTTTCATCAAAATGAAAAACTTGTTGATTTTTACGTTTGGTATTTTCGTTTTTCTGGGAACTTGTGATTTCGTTCATTCCTACGCAGCATTTCCAGATAAACCGATACGTGGAGTAAATCTTGGCAGTTGGCTTGTCTTGGAAAAATGGATACGACCCAGTGTCTTTGCCAATTTACCAGAGAGTGTTGCAGACGAATACACATTATGCCAAACTCTTGGTAAAACAGAAGCAGAAAAACGGTTACAAGCCAATTGGGAAACATGGGTTACTGAACAAGATATTATCAGCTACAAAAACATGGGAATTAACCATATTCGTATTCCACTGGGATATTGGGCATTTGATATAAAAGCTGGTGAACCTTATGTGAGCGGCTCTTGGGAATATGCTAAAAAGCTGTTGGCTGGTGTAAGAAACAAGGAATAAAAGTAATGCTAACTTTACATGGAGCACCTGATTCCCAAAATGGGAACGATCACTCCGGAAGGAAGGGTAACATCACGTTTTTCTATGACGATGAAAATCTAAAAAGAGCCACTGCAGTTGTTAAGCAAATGGCACAATGGGCAAATTCAGCGGAATGGCGTGATACTGTGACGATCATCGAAGTTTTAAATGAACCTATTCTTTGGGGGAGCGATTACAATTTTCGATTGGGAAAGCTTAAGGAATATTATAAAATGGCTTATGATGCAGTTCGTGAGGTTAACCCGGTAGCTGTGGTGGCTTTCCATGATGCATTTATTGACCCAAGTAATTGGTATTATTTGGGAGAGGATTCACATTACGATAAAAACGTTATGCTGGATACACATTTATATCAAGATTTGTAAAATTCTCCAACTTAATTAAAAATTTGTGGTTTTAGAGCTGTAGTTGTGTTTACTCAATTTGTAGTGTTCACTGATGAGTTTCAAACAATGTCCTGTGCAAATCATGAAAAAGTTGCGTGCCGATACAGGGATGCTTTAAAACAGGCAAATAGTAAATTGTGGACTGTGGTTGGAGAATGGAGTTTGGCTACACCGCAAAATTGTGATAGAAACAGAGCAACACTTGCGAAACAGCAGATTGGTGTGTGGGAAGCTAATTCATCTGGATGGTTCTTTTGGGCTCATAAAAATGAGCAAAAATGGTTTTCTTGGAGTTTGGAGGACAGCTACCGGTTGAAATGGATCAACCCAAATACGAAGTATGTTGCCTCGTGTTAGAATTTATGGGTGAATATGTTGTTTGAGGGTATTTAAATAAAGCATTGTTTCAAAAACTCATTAAATCTGGAAAAGGTCGATTATAGTTTTAAAAAGCTGTCAAATTTTTAGATGTATTTACAGCTGTTAAAATAATATGGCATATATTTGTTGTGGTTTTGCTTACACGATGATATATGAATTAAAACCATTTTGCAATTTTCTTCTGAGATAAATCTTTAGCTCCAAATTATAAACGTGTGTATTTTTTATAATTATATGTTGTTTTATATGAAATGATTTAATCTACTGCAAAAAAATTTATTTATCTAAACTTCGTGAGTCATTTACTGATTTATTATCGCTTTGGTGGTTTGATTATCTTACAAATTGAGTGTAATGGGGCTACTAGTTGCAATACGTGGAAATATTTTATTTTATAATAAGAAAATGTTTGAGTTTTTTTCATTTTCGATGTTCCATATTTGTCCCTCAGGTAAAATATGCTTTAACTAAATGCCATTCCAATTTGCATACGAAGTAAAACTGTAAAATCGCACATTCCCCCTATTTCTGCGGATAAATTTCATTATGATTGATTGGCGACAAACGTTATCTTTGTTTTAATTGCTATCATCCAAACATCATTTAGTATCATTCATTCATTCTGATGTACTTCTTCAGACGAAAGGTAGGATCAAGGATTATTTGTCCGGGTTACTTTAAACGTTCAAATATTTAAACAGCACACAATTTCTCATGATTTACTAAATTCGTCAGCCTACTCGAGATGAAGATTACTGTTTTGCATTTTTTGAAATGTTTCTTAAATGAAAATTTTAAAAACTTGAAAAAAGTTTACAAAAGTTTGCATTTTTTGTCAACTTTAATGAAACTAAATCACGCCTATTTAAGCAATAATAATTTCTTATCTACTATTTTATTTTAATCTCACAAGGTATAGTCTTTTTGCGCCGCTTCGAGTCCCGCATGCCATCATGTGGAAAATTTTCGTAATTAAGTGCAAATAAAATATCCGCATTCACTTTTCTGTAAAACGAACATTTGACATACTTGTATTTACTCTGCATCTAGCTCTAAGCCGTTATAATGTTACACTGCATGTTAGTTTGTTTATAATACATGATATGTTATCAAACATGCTACCTGTTTAGTGATTGGTCGTACTTAAATAAATCGTTTCACTGAAAACATTGTACAATTTGGCTCTAAAACGTTAAAGTTTTGTTTATATATTGGCAGCACATAAGTCTGATGACTAATTGATTGGAATTGGAGTGGTTTTTATCAATAAGTGTACCCTAAACTGCTTTTATATTTGGTTGGTGAAATATTTAAATGTCGAATATTTTATATAACATTTTGTTTAAAAAATTCACTTCGTGAGTGAAAGTATGCCTATTTAACTAAGAAATAGGTCTACTAGCATGCAAGCAATCATATATGGAGCGTAGGGATAAAAGAAGCTAATCGGTGACCACATAAAATCTTCATTTTACAGAAAAATGAATGCGGATATTTAATTTGCACTTAATTACGAATTTTTTTTACATGCTGGCATGCTGGATTCGGAGCTGCACCAAAAGACTGTACCTTGTGAGTCAAATTTTAAGTTAAACATTAACTTGGGTACACTACAATTTAAAATAAGCTGTTGTTATAAAGGAGCTCATTAATCTTTCTCTTAAATAAGTTACAGTACACTATTGAAAAACCATGTTTAAGAATTAAAGTCCTCAATTGCCAACTTGGCCATCGGTTGCAGCTGCAATGCATCCTCTGATAAGTACATCCTATTTCCTGTAAGAGTTTTCATTAATCATCTGATAAACAAACGTCATAATACGTTGAGTAATTTTTTGTGGTACAAATGGTTTTAAGGGTTAACCTATTTTTAGTATTTTACTTAACTTCCTCAAGGAAACAGCCTCTCGACAAATAAGTATTTCATCTTTTTCCCTAAAATCAAACCCGTAAAATGGCGTACTCACCCCTTTGCTCTAAATTAAAGTTGAAAAATGTTGTTATGGTTTTCTGCGTTCTTTTTCAAATATTTTCAGGAAACATCGTTAATGGATCAAGTGAATCCTATGCATTTCCCCATGTAACGCCCATCACTAATACCAGATGTGGACGGACATATGAGTGCAGTTCAGGCGGAATTTTTTATAAGCCATTCAGCTCAATTTCAGATAATGAACGCTGTGTCTGGCAGATTTCTGTTCCTAGTGCTAAGGGTTACGTTGTGAAGGTCCTAAATTTCGGGTATTCTCCAGAAGAAACTTCGGGCGAGGAACAAGGCATTGTTATAGCTGCTCATGCAAGGCATAAAGCTCCTGTACAATATTTTCCGTAAGTTTTCTAAGTATAGAGTATGCATCGATTGATTGAAAAGTAAAATTTAAATGACATTTTTTATTTTAAGTAACACAACGGATTCCATCACGATTCCCAATTGCAACTTGCTGATTGTTACATTTTACACCGGTGAAGCTCAATCTTTAACGTCAAACACTGGGTTTGCATTGGAATTTTATACCATTTTTAGCTACGGAAACACTCCGGAAGTAGCCAGAGAATCCATGCACCATCGGATCGGCAGCGACGAATTCTACCTTAGATATCCGCCTTCCGGCAACTACCGGAAATTTGAACTGACAAGCTTTGTATTTTTACCAATGGATAATTATTTCGATGAAACAAGAACTAGTAGCGTTGTTTACATGAAAAATGGATTACATGCAAACGGTTGTGGGGATCGTTTGAAAATTTACTTTTTCCAAGTTAATGGAACATCTGGTATGAATGGATGGATATTTCAAGGAGGGTAGGACAGTTTGTTTTAAGTTAGCCTGTATAACAAAATGCTTATTTGGTGAACAAACGTTTTGTAAAATTGAAAAATATTTTCGATATTTTTTTGCAGCATTTGTGGAAATGCTGAGACAGAGCTGATTACCAACACGGAGCCAATTTTAATAATCTTTGAAACAGATAGTTATTATGAGTCATCTGGCTTTCATTTTGTGTACACTACATAAAGCCTTTAAAATCATAAACGTGTACTTGTTACTTCGAGTATTTATTTTATGATTGTAAAATCTCTAAAATATACTTGATTCAGCATAGTGATTTTAAAAAGTAATTTTAATAACTTTTGTAAGTGAATTATAACTTCACTTAACTACATTGTCTGAGCTACTTTTACTTTAGAATATGTTCGTAGCACTAATATTAAATTATGCTGCAATAACTTATTTAATATTTTTTAATTATCTTGTTCTGGTGTCTTCTTGAAAAAATAAAGCAGGTGCTTGGCTTATCATGACAAACAAATCCAATGAAATTTAAAAAAAACTGAATAGGTTTAAATTTTTTGTAACCATTCTTTTGAATCCAAAATAGCTGCAAACTAAATTTTCTTTAACTCTAATTTTACAACTACAAAAAAGCGGCGATATAAGCCAATCGTAATCATAACAAACATTTGAGCATGCTGCTGATTAACTGCTAATCCTACTTATAATAAGCCACAAGTGAACTCTGTAGCACTGAGCATTCAACTCTTTCTTTCTCAGCAGCGGCGCGTTTTTTTCTTTCACATGACTTGTACGGGTTTTTGAGACGCTGAATCCGATTTTGTCGTCAGATTTTAAATTTGAAATAATACGTTACCGAAACTTGGCAGCAATACTAAAATATTAAAACTTTGAGACAAAAATCATACCCAAGGATGTTTTCGAGACGTAGAATCCGAATTTGATGTCAGAGTACAAATTTTAAATGCTAAGTTACTGACAACTGTATGTATACATAGATAGGTTATGTATGTATACATAGTGCATAGCATCATTCATTGAATTTGGTATTCCATGGCTGACAATCAGAGTGTTGGGACATCTTGAGACACTGAACTGAAATGCTACATGAGTTTCTTACATTTTCCCTCGCAGGGCACCCATAAACTATTATTACATTATTGGTCAGCGTACTAGAAACTGGGACGTTGCGGTAAAATATGACGCGGAATTTTAATCTTGTGTTAGACTTTTAGCTAGAGAAGTGGGTTTGGGTTAGAGACAGGATGGAACTGAAATGCAACAAAGAATCTGTAAGAATCAACAAGATGTGTATTTTTTAATCAATTCATTTTTGACGAAACCATTTCATTGTATATTAAAATGACAAGCGATAAATAAAATCTTATGTTTAAAGTTCCTGTCACTAAAATTGACTGGTATGTCGCTTGACAACTTTTTTGCAGATGCAATTGTGGGTTGAAACATGGAACCGAAACGCAACAAAGAAGCTGTAAGAATCGACAAGATGTGTATTTTAGATTCAATTCATTTTTGACGACACCATTTCATTGTATATTAAAATGAAAAGTGAGAAATAAAATCTTATGTTTAAAGTTCTTGTCACTATAATTGACTGGTATGTCGCTTGACAACTTTTTTGCAGATGCAATTGTGGGTTGAAACATGGAACCGAAATGCAACAAAGAAGCTGTAAGAATCGACAAGATGTGTATTTTAGATTCAATTCATTTTTGACGAAACCATTTCATTGTATATTAAAATGAAAAGTGAGAAATAAAATCTTATGTTTAAAGTTCCTGTCACTATAATTGACTGGTATGTCGCTTGACAACTTTTTTGCAGATGCAATTGTGGGTTGAAACATGGAACCGAAA
>JAQFXM010008629.1:0-10433 GCA_034693345.1 Entomobrya multifasciata | reverse complement strand
AATAACTGAAAAATATAAAAATGGAAGCATACGGTTTCAACACAGTTACAAAGTCTACATATATCTCAAGTCTCTGGTAATATATGCACAAGTATTTATTTTTTCACTGTTGAATACGGAATGAAGTTAAGGAATTTTTAAAAAAAGTATTGAGCTTTTTGGTAGAGTAAAATGAGAAAAAAAAGTGTTTTATCTTTGTTTGCACTCTGGCCAAGAATGTGCAATTAAACGATTATACGTGTATCAAAGACGTATTTGTGTGAATGAATGCGAAATGGAAGAAGAGTAAAGTGGAAACTGCTTCAAAGCCAAATGTAAAGATGCGCGTTGGAATCTGTTTTTATTTTTGTGTGTGGGAGATCACGACTTATCTGGAGCGAAGTCCATATAGAACTGATTCCGTTTGGGTATGTGTCTGTTGAATAAATGTAGACTAGATTTCAAATGGAAGGGTTTCCTCTCCAGTTGAGAAGCAGTAGCTGAAATGACTTTTTGTTCTGTTGCTCACTCATCCGATGACACAGTGCAACTGGTGGAAAGGCTATGGAGAGACTCCGAAAAAAGGAAGCATTTTCTCACATTGCTCCAAAATGCCAAAGCTTTGCTCTAATATTTTCCATATCGCACCAAAAAAAATTCTGGCATATGTATCGTATCGTATCCCGAGTTTCCCGAGTGTTAAACCACATCACACTCAACCAAAGCACTACGTTCTGTTGAGTTTGGTTAGATTCGGACTTCATTTCATAAAACATAAAACAAAACCAATATTACACACAGTTTTTTCTTTGAGTGTACGTGTTGTGATGTGATGTCGACTTATTTCCTTTTAAGCCAAAAGTGTCATGTAAAGATGTTTCCTTCATTCACATTTACATGCATTAAAGTTTGGAGTAAGGATTTTTTATGATTGTTTATGAACGTTTTACCATCCACTTTACTTATGTTATTGTTGCCCTTTTGTTGCTGCTGTGTGTGTCCATATTGTCTGCATGTTGTGTAACAAACAGTCTCTTTATTTTTTTAAAACAATGAATCTACTACAGCCTACTACCAAACTTGCCTACAAAATATATTTCATCTTGTTTTCATTTTCTTGTCGATATTTTCTTGCTTAACTTATCTTAACTTTTAATACAATTCATGGAAATAAACAAAAACAAGTCAGCGTTACGTAATACTGAGTTTATCTGGAATTTTTATTTCTTATTTCGCAGAATTATTTATGAAAAGAAGAATATTAGGAAAAGTATTATTTTTGTAATAACTTTTTTAAAACTTTACTGTTATTAGAAGCATAATGTCATCATACAGATACTTCGAATTATGTACGATATCACCTTTGGCTTCACGTGCGAACAGTTGCATGATTATGTGGTAATGATAACGATGCTGACATATTTTTTCTGTCGGATAGAAAAGCGACATAAGATGTGTAACAACAGTGAGAAATACAAATACACAACAATGAATGAAATAACAAGAGAACATGCATGTATGTTAAATACTAATATAGAAAATGACAAAACACTCTGCAACGGTTTTTAAATTCTATTTTAGTCAAATAAAAATATAGTTATTACTATTACATATGTTTTTCCCGTTATCTTTCATAATGTATTTTACTCTTTTTCATTAAATTCTTCCAATAATAGCTCATTTTTTCCCTACTTACTTTGAAATAACAAGACAAGCTGTCGTATAATATTACAAAATCCACACAATGGCAAAATAGAGGGATGTAAGTTGTATGAGTGAAGTATCAAATTTAAGACGATACCCTTAATTTTCATCCCGTCTTATATTCATCAGTCTCAGTTGCTTAAAAAGTTTGAAGACTGAACAAGATCACAAGAGATTTTAAAAGATTACAAAACTCGTTCAAAAGCTGGTATAAAAGAGTTTTTTTAAACGCCTCTGCTCATTTCCAATTCTAATTTTTTAAACATCTATAACAATGATCCTCATGATTATGATGACGAAAGTAGACAGAATTTTCTGCTAGCAGAGTCGAGTCGAGTCGCAGTTCACAGGCTGCATAAAATCAGGTAGTGCACGTCGCGTCGCAAAACAGATGTACCCATTTGCCACGCCACGAGTGTGTACACAATACATACATACATATTATATGCGTGTGCGGGTTACATACGACCGTTTCTTATTCAAAGAATCTTTTATAAAGGAAATATCCATCCTGCTGTGCATCCACTTCCGCGTGTTTTTCTTTGTACTTCCTAAAAAAGAAAATAAAAAATATGTATTACAGAAATCCTGTCTTGTGAAGTGGCAAATGGAATCCATATCGGCATCGGTGACATGACGGCGGTAGTGGTGGTATGTGTATCGATCGACAGCTTAAAAGGAGAATGACAACTGTACAGCCAAACAACAGTACAAATTTTTGAGGCAATCATGATGATGAGTTTTAGGATAAAATTCAAGTTATAAAATATGATAGTTTTCAAAGAAAATACAAAAACTTCCTCTCTCCAGGCTACCTCAAGTCGACAATAAATACTTGAGACGAGTCTTTTGTTAAGAAATTTACACAACCACACCATATTGAACACTTTACAAAATTCCTTCTACCAATTGTCTTTTTTCGCGTGGGAGTACCTATATATTACAAACTATTACATGAATTAATTTGATATCCTTTATCTTCTTCATCTTGCTGCATATTCTACCAACGACGATGTTGATGATGATGCCTTAAAGCAGTAACAAAAAAATTAGTGTTACATATTACGTATGCATACTGACTTGAGAACTTTTCCAGGAAAAAAATCCATTTTACTTTTTACGCGTGTGTAAAAAATTTATATTATTTTTACAAGCTTGCACGTTTGAAGGAGGAAAAATCTGGGCGTGTGCCTAATTTAAAAGAATTTAGTTAATTCTTTCTCTCACAATTGCATAGATGCTGACTTATTCTAATCCAACTATATAATTTACTTTGCAATTTCCTTATGTCTTTTCTTCTCTCCTTCTTCTTCCGCGTCCTTGTGTTCAATTAACTAAATCTTGGAAAATATTATCTCAGAGACTCAACTCGTTGTTTACTGACTGCGACTGGGTTGTTATTATATTATCTATAAATTCAGCGTTTGCTTGAAAATAGCAAAGCTAATATGTATATCTTATATTATAATTCTGTTTCCCGTTTTTCTCCAATTTTCCTTTCATTTCATGTGAAGCAGCTATTATTCATCGTCTTCTCATCTAACTCGATTCTTTACGAGTTTTACCCAGTTTTTCTTTCGCTTCCGTTATGGTTAATGATCACAATCTGGATATGGCTTGACCTCAACAATATCACTGCAAAGTAAACATAAGTCAAGTCTGTAAGTGAAGTAGCTGCTGCAGCAGTGCATTTTCTTCATCAACTTTGATAATTATGGCTGACCTGAGAGAGTAAAACACGGGAATAAAGTGCAGAGATTACGACTGAATGTAGACCAAACAATTGCAATATATCTCACATTTGACGCCTGTTCTTGTGCCATATTAATTCATTATTTTTCTTTTCGACAGAGGTAAAATAGAACTCACTGGTGACTTGTTGTCAAGATAAATTATTTTGTATTATCAGCAGTAAAAAAAATTCTTCTCTTGCGTACAAACATTAAGTATGTTTGTACATTACGTAAGTTTTCCATTAATTTTTATCTAAAAAAAACAAGGTTGGTTGATGGTTGGTTAGTTTGTAAACATAAGAATTCTATTATAAAAAGATGCATACAAATCATACACTTTTCTGCTTTTACCGGTAATACAGTGGTACCCCTCCACTTTGAGTTTGCTTTTCTCTTTGAGTAGACTAACTGACGCTGGCTACGTAAGATATAAAAAGGAAGGGCATCCCACATCTTTCACAAAGACTCAGACAATAGCGCTTACATTCCCCGCTTTATTTGCTATTTTAAGTGTAAAAGCGTAGGAAGCATTTTGGTGTTCAAAAAGGTATCATATTTCCACTAATGAATGTGCATATCGCGTATGATTACCTGTTTGATTCGCATCAGGCCCTTGATTTTCATATTTCGCACGTTGCTTTCTAATTTATGCCATGCTTTTTACTTAAAGTACATTATATCGGTGCTACACATTTCAGCAGGAATAGTACAAGGTAACAATACAAAAGCTATGAATGGGATTTTTAAAAATACTAAAGGGTTCACTAAAAAGCCCTGTTTTAAAGTTCGGGTTTTTATGTATGCAAGCATCTCGTTGCATAATTTTCTTCACTTTTATTCAGCCAGAAAATATTTTAAAGGGTTTTTGAGATGATAAACCCAAGCCAATCTTCAGTGCATGTGGAAGCATACCATTATATTTTTGTACTGTAAATCCTCCGGGTGTCTCTGTCTCGGTGTCTGTATCCAATATCAGTACCATTTTTCATTGAATTGACAAAATTTTGTGTAGTTTTCCATTACATATGATATATAATATTATACCTACGTGTATCACGTCAATGGTCACATGCTCACATGTCTAGATCTGTCTCAGCTCTTGTCTTTCAGCAATGCTAACAAGGAACATGTGGAGCTCAAATAAAAAATGAAAGTCATAAATAATTTTTACACAATAATATTCTCTTTCCACCCACACGCTCTATCAATCCAATCAAATTAAGAAAAAACAACTGGCATAATAGAATTTTTTTTAGTTTTAACCATTATTTTTGTCAAGTCACGTTCCATTGTTATAACCTATTTAATTTACCACCATTAAATTTTCGACATACCATACACGTAAATAAATATACCTGAAATTGTATGTGTTTTATGTAAGCTAATTGGAAACTTAACCCATTACACCTAGTTAGTGTCCAGCGCTCTGCACAACGCTGTTACATTTAAGTCGCAATCAATTGCTGCCTGTAATTAATAGAACGAGCCACACAATGTGAAGCTACGTCTTATGACAAACTTATTGATATAAACTTGGTCACGTTGAGTACCCAAACGAATGAAAGGACCCATTTATAATATGGTAATTTATGATCCATATTTGTTTGTAAATCCTCATGATTACTTTACAAATATAACAAGTTCATAACAAAGTAATTGCTACTACAAGCCAAATGATAGAGATGAAAACAATTTTCCAATTGCATAATAACCAAATCTTACCGAACAGTTTTGTTATGTACATTTTGTTAAAACGGCCAAAGAAAATATATATCAGAATTCTGTTCTGGTCAGTTCTCAGATGAATTTACTCTGATTGAATAAAATACTTTTGGTAAAAGAAATACTCAATACATGGTACATGAAACATAAGCGTACCAAGTTTTACTGCTGTCCCAAAAAATGTTTTCTTTACACCCATCATCATCGTTCCCAAGTTCCCCGTAGCCGGTTACCGCTCGTGTTATCCAAATCTTCCTCTGTCGTTACTTGAAAGTGTTGTTATTCTTTCTTTTGCTACACTTTATACTTATTACTTAACATGTTTTATTACTATTATTTTTGTACGGGGAGAAACGGGAGGGTAGGGAAGGCAATATTTAGGAAAAGCAATAATAACACAAGTTAAGTGCCTTTTGTGCCCGTGTCTACTCTGCCAATCCGGAAAAGGTTATGCATGCGGTACAGTAAAATGGACGGATAAATATAAAAAGGGTAATAGTAATGATGGTATTAGTACAGAAGTTAATACATATGTTGTTGGCTTAACTAACAATAATACGCGAGCATAGGTGAAGTCAAATATTTTAGTGGAAATATTTGCCATATGGAGCCTGCTGCTCTGACTCCCATCCGATCCCATTGCATTGCAATATTATTGTGTGAATAAGCAAAGTGGATTTTCGGTTTTTCTCTGAAAACACAACCCGAAAAAAAGAAGCTGAGAATGCATTGGAACGCCGATAAAGCGTCGTCGTCATTGCCATCGCTGTCATCATTATCATATCATCATTCTCTTCAGCTGCAGCTCTCCGACTCCAACAAAAACTCTCGCTTTTTTAAGCTGACTACCACAGATAATGTTAAGCCAGCTTAAGAGAAAAATATTTGACTGACCACGAAGAAAGGAAGAACAGAGAGCGACGTTTTGACTATGATGGCGATAATGGTTATGTTGATAATGATGGCAAACGGGAATCTCATTTTCCTACTAAACCATCCTATTGAGATTTTGACGATGACGCCGAAGGGAATAAAATAAAATCCTCTGAAGAGAGAATATGAGAAATGATCACTTTTACTTGCATATATCCACGTGATTTTCACTTTTTCCAAGTTTTCTTTTCGTTTACTTTAAAATTTTAAGAAAACGAAAAGGCTAATATAGGAGACATGAAAAGATGCATACCTACAAATTACTATGTAGTTTGCATTGATTTCACGCTAGGTGACTTTCAGTATGTTAGAGTAATGGTAATGGCTACTAAACTATTTTTCTTTGATATTTTTACTTGGAACTACTTGTAAATTTCTGCATAATTTATGAGATAGCGACAATGTGACATTCAAAGTGCCATTTTTGTGGATACTCCAGTGAGATATTTCCACTGTACTCGTCATCTCCATAAAAGGTAAAAGTTATAAGCTAAACATCTCGCTGTGTTGTACACTGTACTATGACATGAGTCATGAATTCTTGATGTATATAATGATGATCACACAGTATGTGCTCTAACAACGATGAAAATTATGATGTGTGATGACATTGTAGATAAACTGAATCAGTCCCGTTCTAAAACAGAAAATCATTTTAAATTTGATATGCATAAATATATGTGGGATACATTTTGGAATTTGTTTTAGGATCAGTGTTCGTTGTGCCGCTGCGCTTTGTGTTTGAAATGGGTAAAGTTTCTTTGAAAAGGCTGTTTTCCATTTCATTCCAATGTTCTATGCTCCATAAATATGATGTGGGAGAAGGAGAGAAGAGGAAAAGTGAGAGATGAGATGAGTAGAGCATGAGGACGAGACAGGAGTAATTTGCTAAGAGTCATTTCACCAGGAAGGTAAACAAAAAAGGGCATGCTTCAGACGTTAATGCTCTCATAGGAGACATTCAATCTATCGAAAATTTGCTACTATAAAGTTTAACATGCTATCATCATAAGAAAATATACCTAGATGTGTGTTATTAGTATTTACTTGTTGTTCAATGTTCAATGCCCTTTTATGCTTGCGTAATGGAAAAAGATACAACGCAGTTGTAGTTTTGTAGTGGAATTTACTTCCATCCAAATGAAAAATGTGTAGCAATCCAATATGTAAAAGTTTTGTGCAAAATGCGTACATTCAACATTAGTAGTGATGATAAACACGCCATAATTTTCAACCTTAATTGTGGAAACGTGCTAAATTTTTCCGTTTTTTGTTCCGCTGCAAAAACCGAATCCAACCGTATGAAACGAATTTCAACCAGATTTTAATGGAAATGTGTACAGTAAATAGTCACATGATGATAAAAATGTTTTCCCTATTGCCAGATAACTGTTTACTGCGAAAAAGGAACAGAACAACCACTTTTATTAACTCAGTTTAAAATTTGAAATAAACAGGTTTTAATATGGAAGCTTCGTGAAGGACATATTTTTGTAAATAAATTTAAGGAAAAGGCATCAGTAAAGGATCAATTTTACGAATTTAATTTTAAGCTAGATTTTTAGATTCAATTTTTCAATTTTCAACGTGTCTCACTCACGATCAACAACATGTTTAAATTCATTCAAGTTAGTCAAGTATTCATAAATACTTGAGCTCAGTATAGTCAAAATGGACAATTTTAGTGTAAGAAATTACGTACACATTTTTACTAAATAGGCCACGTGCCGTGATTTGGAAAATATTTCGTGAAATTCTACTTCAACTATTTAATTTAATAGTATTACAATCTAATCGTCTAAAACTTTTTATTTTCGTTTTCCTGGTTTTCACCAATCAGAGAATATTGATACGCCGACATTCATTGAAGTTACTTATACACGAGGATCCTTCATTAATTTTGGAACTTACTTCCAATATATATATATTTCTACGTATTTTTTTTGTTTACTTCGGAAAATTGGATAAGAACTCTTGCATCCTAAATTGATCTAATAAAATAGCATGAATTAAATTCTGAAAATTTCAGCATCACCTTGTTGACTTGATAGCAGTCTCTACTACAATTTTATTGTTTGAAACTTCACGTGCTCGGACATCGCTAGAACAAATGATTTTCAGGAGAATCTTTTTCTACCTGTCCATCGATACCTAAAGAGATGAAAGTTTTGAACGTGTTGTCTTTTTCAACGCTCGAATACTATTACAATTTACTTTTAGATTCCAAAACGGGGTATGTTGAGACAAATATACCTATGATGGCATCGTATTGAAGTTAATTATACCATCAGACAGATAATAATACTTCTAGAGTTAAATCATGCATGTTCGAAATAAATTAATGAAGTAGCAGACATTAGTCTGTAATTATGCATCACTGTTTCAAAAAGGGAGGAAGTTTTATAATAAAACAGGCATCAATGGAAATATACCAAAGATCAAATACTATTGCTTTGAAGTCGATCAATCTACCATGTTTTTTGTCAACAAATAGTGGTTTGATTTTGACATTTCGTGTGGCTTGTAGCATTTTCTTTAAAAGCAATGCAATTATAATATGCAATGATTGCAATGTAAGAAACGGTTGATGGGAAAAATATCAAAAAGAGATAGTTTAAAGGGCACTTCAAAAAGGTCATTTTTTGAAAGAAATGATGAATTAATACTCATTGAAACGAAAAATATCATGTATTAGAATGCTTTTCATCGATTATATCTGATTTTCACAGGATCAAAGGCTGTGAAGTGAATTGAATATATGTTTGTAAAACCATGTTCTAATATGCCCGTTCATGGTCTGCTTTTTGAATAGTAGGTAAACAATGATTAAAGGATTGAAAGCTGTGCCTTCAATACCTTGTTGAATTTGAACAAATGTGGATAAGAGCAGTGCAAATTTTGGCTTCAGGAACTGATTTAGATTATTTTTGCTCCAAAGAGGTTGAATGATAATTTTGACGAGTACGGTAATAGCACACATGGTTTAATAACCTGCAACCTGGCTTTACTATTATGAACTAAAATATCATAATAATTTTATATAGCAATGAAAAGTCGAATGGTCTACATAATAGCAGCACAAGCCAAATAATCCTATTGCACAAAACAGTTATAAAAAATATCTGTCTGAAGAGGTGATTAAATGAATGCATGGAATTGTTTTGATAAAAAAGTATGCAATTGATTAAGTATTACGAGGAATTAGAGATCAAATTGCGAAATGTCTGTTGTTTATGATATTATAACAAAAAACACAATAAGTGTACACGGAAAAATGGTATTTTTATATAGGTACATGATCATGATATTATTATCTTCTTCGATAAACAACTGAAGTAGTACTTGCAACAAAACGTACAAGAATACTAGCTTACCTTAACTTTTCCCACTAAACTAATAAAAATGAAATGCGTCGATTGGGCAAGCAAGAGTTCACTATCATTACACCGTACGTAAGTTGGTGAATCTTGAATTCCTTGCCTTGGCGCATGAAGGAACGAAAAAGTAAATAACTCCAAGCGCGTGCAATAACAAGCTTGTTAAATGTTAGGATAAATACACATTACATCGTCCCCGAATTGCATCATAATAGTCTTAGTTTCTTCTTCGTCTTTTACGGTGCGTTTGATTCGCAATGATGATGGAATGGTAGAGTGGTGGTGGTATTTCGGATCAGATAACTTGCAATTTTAGCAAGTTGCTGTTTCCACTTACTGCAAAAATTTACTTCCTGTAAGTCGAAGAATCTCTTATTTGGGTTTCGTTGAGTTTTTTCCAGTTACGACAACATATTGCATACGACGTACCCCATACATGCCACATTTTCCGGTATTCGAATATGCGCTTGCAAACAAAAAATATATTGAAGTTTGCTGTGCTGTGAAGCAACTAGAAATCCTTAACTGTGGTTACTTTTTAGGGATATATTATTTGGAAGTCTCTGTCATCATATAGCTTGATACATATAGTATGCAGTAGAAACTTGACGCTGAATATAAACCCATCTCTGTTGAAAATTGCTTCAAAAGAAAATGACAAAAAAATTCCTTGTTTACTTGTTTGTTTGCAGAGTTATGTACATATGTACCCGTTTTATTGCTACGATATTCCATAATTGTAAAAATACTTTCACAGATGAGAATCCTATATAATAAGTAATAAACCGTAGTAAAACTGTTAAATTAGATACTCTGTAATAATTTGTTACAGTAATTAAAGGGAACCAATGTTCTATTTAAAATTGAGCATCAGATTCAAATTCTGCGCCTAAAAGTACATATGTAACTTCAGTTTTCAAACTGTTCATTTGTACGATTTGGGGTTGAACCCGTTAAGTGGGGGCGGGTCAAGGTCAAACTTGGT